>NTHP01000474.1:327152-348901 GCA_003416845.1 Oplegnathus fasciatus
GTGTGAGTGTGTGTGTGTGTGTGTGTGTCCTTCCCTGGAAAAATAAATCTTTTCTGACGACAGAAAGTGCTTCTGTGTGGAGTTTACATATTCTTCCCATGTCTGCATGGAGATCTGTCCAGGTTGTACTCTTAATGATCTTGTTTGGATAACTGTGCATATTTTGAAGTCCTAAACTTCTCCTTTTTTTCTGGTAAACTGAGGGTGATTCCTCACTGAGTCTGTGAGCTGGGTGCGACTCTAACTCACTGTTGGCTGTGTGACTCCCTGCCATGGCACTGTGACACTCTCCAGCCTGATAATTCAGCCTTGTATAAGATCCATCAACACACACACACACACACACACACACACACACATACCACCACCCCCCGCAGGTCTGCATCCATCACATTCTAGCACTTCTCTATTGAATGTAGGAATATTGTGGGTAAATATTTGTCACATCTATTACCTGACCACCATAGCTCTTAGCCTCTCCATCCTCACACACCTTCCATACACATTTCTGTGCACATTTACATTTTTACATTTACACATATTTAATAACTGCTCTTGTGATGGACTATAATATTTTTATTTGCTGTATTTCACTGCGATGATCAAGTTTCCACATACACACACATCTATTTAATGTAACTGTTATGTTAGTGATCCAACAGCTGAAGCTTATTCTACTCAGTAAGTCACTCTGGACTAAACGTAAATGTGAACAATGTGATAACTGTGTCTGCAGTGGAATCTGTTCCAGCTGGTCCGCTCCATACATACCATGGCAGCTGCATGTCCGATCGTCCCGGCGGGCAGTGCACTGGCACCCGTAGTGGTGCTGACGCTGTTGGGGTGGCGTATACGGACAGCTGGCCCAGCCACGATGGCAGGAGGGGTGCCGCAGGGTGCTGGTTTGACTCCCTGCTGCGGGGGCTGGGTCAGGGACTGCTGACTATTCAGCAAAGACAGCCTCAGGGCCGGGAGGCTCTTCTGTTGACGGGCAGAGAGAGGCCAGAGTTTATAGTCACAGAGCAAAACAGACATGCATGAGAAAATACCGTACACAGCTGCAAAAACAAATACTGCTGTGGTCTCTGGCTAATTTAGCATAATGTTATCACATAAACATGGTTACAGGCAGCTAAAGAAACACCTGCTGGGACATGTGACAATACTTGTATTTGTCACACAATGATTCATGTGGTTTTATATACTGTAAAAAAAACATTCACTTCTACAGTGAAACTGTTTGATTTCAGGATAATGAACCTACAGTGTGTTAAATATTGTATATACGCCATACATGAAACATTTCTGATAAGCCACCGTCACAGCCGACCTGAGGAGCTGATGTTGTTCCATACAGACTATTTCAGGCAGATTTTTTGACGTAAGCGACCTAACATTGCATGACAACATGTGTTTGTGGCCGGGTTGGGCGGTCGGGCGCCTTGATGTGACGCTCATCACGGTTGGCTGGAGAAACCTGCTGGCTACTGGCAGGGACGGCTGCGGGGGCCACTGTCACACACAGTCAGAAGTCAGGCCAGAGGGGTGTGTGTGTGTGTGCGTGTGTGTATCATTCTACTGTCAGGCCTCGCCATCAAAGGCCCTGGCGCCAGGGAAAGGACTACTTTAGGGGGTCAGTTTAGGAAAATACGTGAGAGGGCCAGCTTCAGGAGGCAAGTTAGGAGATGATTTAAGGGGCAGGTTAGGGAGCAGTTGAGGAAACAATTTTATGTTAGGGGTCCACTTAGAAAGTACCTAAAGGGACCCAGTCAACTGTCAATGTAGGGCCCCAGTAAAGAGGACCACTTTGTGAGACAGGTAGGTGTAGATGGCAAGATTAGGGTAAATTCTTAGGTAGCCAGTTTAAAACACCAATTTAGAAGACCAGTTTTGGGAGAAATTTAGAAATCGGGTGTGGAGAAGTGTAGGGAGAGATCATTTAAAGCCACCAGATTAGAGAACTTGCTTCAGGAGCAGTTTAGGGGTCAGAGAGAGATCCAGTTCAAGCAACAATTGCCTCAGTCAGTGTAGTTGATGTTTTAAAGTTGATGGAGCAAGTTTAGAGAGAAGGTTAAAAAAAGGTTACAAGAGCCACACCTTGAGAAAGGGCACCAGGTAAGGCTGCGGAGACGACTTGAGCTCAGTCTGTAGCCGGCTGGTGAACTCCTCCGGTTCAATCTTGGCATCCTGTTAGGTGAAGGGTAAAGTATAAACACCACTTCATACAAGAGAAGTCAAACTGTAAGTTAAGTACACCATGTGTGACTTGAACACAATAAGGTGAAATCCCATCACCGAAGCTGATGATCAACCGCTCAACTTCGATCCTGGCACCTCAGGGTGCAGCTCATTAATGTGTAACTGTGTATAAGATGAAAATTCATGATAGAGGAGGGAGGGTTTTGGAAAGAGTTTCATGCTGCCATCTACAGGTTTAAAATATTCAATACAACAACACATTAAAGGGTCAACTTTGACTTACTCCTACATATATTTGAAACTGTAAAAAAAAAAGTTAAGTCACACTCAAAAAAGAATAACTGAAGAATAAAGAAACACTGATCAGTCCAGTCTATCAGAAATCTGATGTTATAAAAGTCTGGCTATAGAAAAGAAGCACCTGTCAGGAAACTGGGCAAAACAGCAAAAATAGCACTTTCAAAAAGGTTGATTCTTAAACTAACTACTACTTAACTATTTAAACTTCTACTTCTTTGTAGAAAAATGGTGAAAAACATGAGTGAACATGACCTGAACTGGAGTAATTGTCAGTGTCCACAAATGTTCTTAACAACGCAAGCGCAACATGATGTTTGTGTGTCTGTTGGTTTCTGAAGCTCACCAGCAGGTCCTGAACCAGAGCCTTGACGTTCTTGGAAGTCTCAGGGGACGGAGAATTGTGAGACGCCAGCTTGATAAGTGTGGCCAGGAAATTCTTACACTTCTTGACATTCTCTTGCATTTCCTGTAGAAGATAAGAAAACAATTATTTACCTTCGGTGCAAGATTTTCAAAAAGATCTTATTTCTAAGGTGCTTCTCAACATTTAAAGAAATGACTGTCTTTAGTGTAGGATGAGCAGGAATGTAGGATCAGCATTTGATGTTAAAAGAGAAGTGTCAGGTCAAATCCTAAGCAAAGAGGAAGTGGCCTTGTATTTGTGCTGCATTTTTTTTATTAATACTTAACAACGATACTACAGAATGAAATGACTTGGACTGATGAAGAAGCTGACAAGCATCAGTCACAAATCATAGTGCACACTTAGCATGTTGCCCAGTCATCTTTGTAGCTAAATGAGACATGGCACCTGTCCACTCAAACTGCCAGTGGCAACAAACTGTAACCCCTATGAGGGCTCTCCGGCCTGAATACATGGAGATGTGAGAGTCTGTGTGTGTGATTCTGTATCTCTGTGCGAATTATGTGTATGTGAGCCTCCATCTATGGCTGCATCTGTCTGTAAGAATGTGTAAATATATGTGTGTGTTCATGGTGGGTCTGTGCCTTAATGTCTGCATCTGTATGTCCTTGGGTTGGCAATGCGCTTGTGTGAATGTATGAGTGCGAACGTGTGTGGGCATGTGTGAGACTCTTGGTGCATGGCCAGCTGTGTGAGGCGGTGAGGCGGTGGGTCCGGGGCTGAGCTTGTGACACAGTCAGCCTGCTGGCAGCTGTGACAGTGCCTGCGCCCTTGAGGGTGGAGTGTGGGCGTTGAGGGGAAGAGGGGGGGGCAGGGCGGCAGAGAGAACGGACCTGGGACACGACAGGACCTCCAGGGGCCGCGGCGATGCCCGTCTGCTGAGGCTGCACTGGCTGGGAGGCAGCCTGGGCCGGAGCCTGGGGGGCCATAACCACGGGGGTCTGCTGTGGAGCCGTCACAGCCACGGCCGGTGCCACGGGGCCCTTCTGGAAGAGCAAGGAAGAGACAGAGAGATAAACAGGACGTGACGCCTCGCTTGCAGCAAGGCCACAGAGAACAGGAGGCAGGCGCCACAGCGCTCCTGTCACATCTGGTGTCCTGACTTCGGTGGACATCGCTTAACAGACAAGGAGGAGGAAGGGGAGGTGGTGACAAGCTAGAGGCTGGGAAAGACAGGAGACCGCCAAAGCTTTTCTTAATAGTCACCTACCTGACAAGGGAAACCTCCTATCAAGATTTGTTACTGGTCATTCCAAACATTAGCCACCTATTGTCTACTTTCTCATAATGATATGTGAGGGGATGAATGAGAAAATATCTCACATCCAAAACACAGATTTTGCTCAACAGATGAACTGCCATCAGCAGTCTCTCACTCTATAGCCCTCATCACCTCTTTGAAATCTCTCAGGGCCTGTTCACACTTGGCAATAAAATACATCCTATGTGACGCAATCATAAGTGGACAGTTCTAAATACAGGTGTGAATGCACCCAAAATGCATAGAGGACACATTAGGGTCTGATCACTCAAGCCACGTATGGATGGGGGCAAGGCCACATGTACGTCCACATAATGTGATGTAGTTGTGCAAGTCTGAAGCCTGGACAAGGTGCCAAACAGCCACAGCGATCCTCTGCTCTGAGCACAAATGTACAGTAAATCGGGTGTTTTCTGTTTAGCAAAGGTCACAGCTTCTCCTCTGATTATTTCAAATATGAGCAGGGAAATAAAGTCTGCACTGCATCTCAACTGGCTGTAGATACAATCTGAACACACAGTTTTTGGAGAGGGTCTGATCAGAGCCTCCAGAGCCACAGTTCCTTAGAAATTGGAGAGGTTAACTTAAAATATTATCTCCACCAGTGCCAGCATACAGTGCAGGATGTTATGATGTGTAGCCAGGGCAGCAATACCCAGCAGCTACACTTGTTTCAGTTGGTGGAAAACAGTTATTATTCCCATTTTTCTCTGCAAACAAATAACTTGCTTGCAAGATTATGTCTGAAAAAAAAATGGTTGTATTCATTCTATGGATACATTTTGCAGAAAAAGTTACTTGATGTTCATTACTGTATATTTAAGAATCAAATGATTACATGCAAGTGTTCAGGATAATTAAAAACCTCAACAATAATGACTTATGATTGCCCATTCATGTGCTACGGGTAGGATGTGACATTCACGACTTCCAAGTTGGCACTGAGCAACTTTGTATTCACATTTTGTCACAAAATGTAACTCAAGACAAACAAAAAATGAACAAGGACATTACAGCAGCAGGGGTAACTAAATGTTAGTTACAATAGTTGTCATGGTTAATTAATAAAAAAGGAAGTTTTTCAAACGAATGGCACATTTTTAAAGGAAGTACTGAGGTCGCTTTTTTCTCTACCGACACAGCAAAAACTGAGGGTGTAGAAAAACAGGTCTCTTTCATTTTAGCCCCACCCAGATTCCCCCAACCTGGTTCGCAACCTACTGTGTAACTTCCAGACTACCACTAAGCCACGACACCATTTCTTGGTGTCACTCATCAGGGATGCTAAAGGAAGAACATGTGAGGCAGAAGACTGAAAAACAGGCAAGTAAGGAGGGTTATCTCACTGGGCGGAGTGCAGGACAGGAGGAGGAGGAGGAAGAAGAAGAGGAAGAAGAGGAGGTCTGGAGGGCAGGGCTGGAAGGAGCGGGAGAGGCAGACGGTACCATCTTGGCCGGGGTCAAAGGACACTGCCTGCTGGTCTGAGAGGTCACAGGAGACTGCAGGAAAGAAAGAGAGCAACACACAGACGCAGAGGGAAGAGAAAGACGGACAGGGAAACAAGAGAGCATAAAGATATCAAAGAAAGTGGGTGAGGAAGGGGAAACAGGGGAGATAGATGAATACAAGGCATCTCAAAAGATACAAAGAAAGAAAAACAGCAAAGGTGAGTCCGTGTCAGTTTCAGAAGTGAAAGGAAGAATGAAGGGGAAGTGAATGGAGGGAGAGAAAAGACTGGGACAGCATGAGGGAGGCAGAGCAACAGAAGGAGAAAAGAGCAGTAGCGTGCCTTGCAGACAGATGAGGAAAGGTCATGACAGCAGGAAAGGAGAAAGAAGGTGGCAGCATGTTGATGGTGCTGAAGACTGAAACAGAGAAGAGCATGTTTGCTCAGGTAGCAGTGGGTCATGGTGTCATACTGCTGGGGTCTCGTGGCAGGCAGGGATGGACATGTGTGTCCACATACCAACAATACCAATGGCATTTTCCTATATAGAACCTAATGCGGGGATGGCTTCATTAATATGGAAAATTTAGCAACAAAGCAACAAAGTCATGATAACTGTGGGTTATGACAAAGTCTTAAGTTCTCTTCATGTCACTGCCTATATTCAAGTTGTTTAAGGCCTCAGCATTTACAAGCCATCACTATGAAATACAGACAAGATGATTAGTTTGTAAAGGTTGAATAAAGTTGCTGTTTCCTGGAAAACAATTTTTCCAGTGAGAAATTAGCTTATTAGCTTAAAGTGGCATTTGTTTTAACGAGACTGCAGACACAATAATAATTGTTATGACTAACAATTATTATTGTTAGTCACTAACAACTAACAAAGAAATTAGTATAAGAAACCATCTGCAAAGACCAAATTCCACCTTGAAACATGCCTGTGCGTCTATTCCTGATGCTGTCCAGGATAAGAGACCTGACTTGGATGTTACAATAAAGGGAAATCTGGAACAGTAAATTAACAGTATCAACTCGAAACATTGTTTGTTACATTTTAAACATTAAAACCTAAACCTTTTACTGACTGCCAAATTTACATTTTTACCACCACTGCAATATTGTTGCTCCAGTAATGTTTCACTTTTTCTCCAGGAGAATCTCCTATACTGCTGACCACCAAAACTACGACTTACAAGGGCAGAGATGAGTGAAGTTATGAACTGATGAATGAGTAAATAAATACACATTGAAATCACATCTGAAATCACCTGTGATTAGAAACTGATTACTACATCGTGCAATCAGTTGATCTTGACCAGATTCAAGAGCAGTTGCACACCTCACAACATACTAAGACATATGACAGAAAGGTAAAGGCTTACTTTCAGTACAAGCAGATCGTGCAGGACATATGCACGATTGATAAGGCTGGTTATTTCCCTCTACACAATACATACACTTATTTTTAAGTATTTAGACAGCTTCTTCTTAGCACTGTATTGCTGGCACTTTACTGTAGCACAACAGATTTGACACATTAAGGGGGAGGTTTAAGTGCTGACATTCAGCTTTACTGTTTGAACTGTATTGGAATTGCAGCCCCTTTTATACACATGCCCCCAGTTATAGACGACCAAATCAGACAATAGGTTGCTCAAATACTTCTTGGGAAGGTGTGTTTCATTTCATTGTTAATTCGTGCACAAAATAAGCAAGATCTCTTGTGCTGATTCTAGGTGTGACATTTGTATTTGGAGTCTGTTGTTGTCTGTTATCTCTTCCAACCTGAGTACCAAAATGTGTATTATTAGGTTAGAGTATATGTACAAAGTACAGTACATACAGCATGTGGCATGACACACTGGAACAATATACTCAGTCGTGAGATATGCATTCAAAGTAGGTTACAAATGTGTGGAATAAGGTCAGAGCATAGTGGAGTATGGAAATACTGCAGGTTCTCTGTATGAATAAAGAGTGTGCAAATATTTAACAGCAAAACAGCAAAAAGACTAACACTATTTTTTTTTTAATTATATAGGTGGATGCTGAATTTTGTCATAAATCAGGTTTGTTTATTAGCATATTAAAGGCACGTGAGCACATGGGGTGGCTTGGCGGTGAGTGCCAACTGCCACATAACCACAATGATGCCAAGTGGCTCATCACACACACACACACAGAGGCAAACACACAGACACTCATACACACTTCCTGGCTGCTGTCCTGTCTATGGGCCAAGACAACCCAAGAGGGCCTCTGCCTCGACCTCTGGCACACTGCCTTTCATTCACAGAGAGGCCAAAGCATTCACACACATGCACACACTTCACAAGCACACACAGACAGCAGAGAGAACAGGCACACACGCACACACATACAAGCACATGATAAAGTACACTTGTCTTGCACACAAATGAAAATACACAAACAGACACACAACCGTGCCAAGGACAGACGCAATGAGGGTAAGAGTGGAGCGTAGAGGAGAAGGAGTAGGATAAGAAAGAGGAGGGGGGAGTTTTCCCTCCACTAAAAGTTCTGTAGGATGCAAAAGAATGTTGTACTGAGGAGTTGGGGGAAGTGGGTGGATGAGGGATGAGGGGAGAGGGGATGGGGGTAAAGGGGGGTTGGTAAGAGCCACGGGGTGCATCACACCGCTAGCTATGCCTCTCTCTCTGCTCACTCTCTCCCTCTCCCACACACAGACAGACACACACAAACACACTCAAGAACCAAAGCCTTGTTAGCTTTTTAAAATAATCAGGCAGTTGGATGATGAATGATTTAACAGGTATGGAAGGAAGGAAGCTCAGGATGCCTTCCGTTTCTCCCCTCAGGGTCATGGGAAGAGTGACAGGCCGACAGAGGGGTTGAGCTCTGGGAATAAACACCATTCCCTTTCATTTCCCTGCTACTGCTTTTCCTGTCGAGATGGCATCGCCGCGGCCCGCTAATTTGTCATCAGTGTGACTGTGAGAGGCGATGACAATCTGCGACTCTCTTTTGAGAGGGGTTCATATCAGGATGGATACAGGTTGGCTGGTTATGAGTACAGAGGCAGGAGGGGGCGGTTGTTGTGTAACTGATGCAGACGTCTGTCCACGAGAAGGACATTTACACCTGCCATGGGATGGCTCAGCATGGAAGTATCAGAGTGACTGTGGGTGGGATTTTCCTTTAATGAGGAAAAACACTTTTCACCACAGGTTTGAAACGTTACATTGCCTCAGTCTGTAGTGTGTCAATACTGCCTGAGAACATAAAACTACCCACTATACAGCAGAGTGTAATACTGCTGCTGTGTGATGGATATACCAAACACCAGTATGGCGTACTCACACTAATCCAGCACACACTGCTATACATTATGTATGTGTTTGGTACTGTAGGCTGTATTTCCTGGACATTTGTTGTCAGATTTGATACTACTAATGCCACATTATTTTAATCTCTGTTTCCTTTTTGCATTCAGAGACACTGTTTATAATACTCATAACAGCACTATGAAATATGATGAACACATGCCTTACTGTAACCCTGAGTACAAAATGTTAGAGGAACAAGAAACAGTTTAATTCACAAGTGCACACAGTAGAAACACAGCGGAAAGTCTGGCCGAATTGAAAAAGACAATGAAATGCTGCCCTCTAGTGTCGGTCTTTTGTCCTCGCAGTTAGTGATATAATGAACAGGCGCCTGAGATCTTCAGAGGGCCTCTTTACTCCAGCCTTGAGAGGCCAGAACAAAGAGTGTGTTGGAAGAAATTAGTTCTTAAGTCAACTTAGCCTTGACTGAATAACAGCAGTTTGTAAAATGACTGTTTTTTTTGCCAACCATAATCTGACCAGATGAATATAACCAAGAGTTATATAAAAGCCACTTGAATTGCATTACTTATTATTAGAAAACATGAGTGTATTCTTTTCCTGATTCCTGAGCTGGAGTTTCAGTAAATTATCAAACTTGCCCAGAGTTGTCCACAAACTAAATTGAACCACTTAAAGTAGAGGACAGTATTTGAAAGTCTCCAGAGTAGAAGATACGCTACCTGATTTTATTATCACGGCCAACAAATGCCAACACTTCCTCCCAGTTCACTGTTGACATTCTAAAACTTAACGCAGGTCAAAGTTGAGTTTCAAACCAGTCTGAGTTGGGATTTCAGGCGTATTGTGCGCTCTTTCTGTAACTGACAACTTAACCTGACATTAGAGCTAAAGTGATTAGTCGATTACTCAATTAGACAATTGACAATTTTGACAATCGATTACTGTAACTGCATTTTTCAGCAAAAATGTCAAAAATTCACTGGTTCCAGCTCCTCAAATTTGAGTATTTTCTATTTTCTTCATCTTCTGTGATAATGAACTAAATATCGACATGAATAATGACTCGCAGTGTGAATAAGCAGTGTGAATAAGTCAATATGGGCTTTGGGAAATTGCTGTGGGCATTGTTTTATTATTTTCTGACATTTTATAAGACAGAACTTTATTAATTCCAAGGAAAATAAATGAATCAATTAATCAAGAAAATAATCAGTAGATCCATTGATAATGAAAATAATCATTAATTGCAGCCGTACCTGACCTTATCTCAACTGTCCCACTGCAGTGAAACGAACAGCAATGCTGAATCCCAATTTGCAATTCAATTAAATGCAATGCAAATGTAGGGTTTGCATAACAAATAAGTTCTAAATGCCTTGCAAATAAATTACTTCTTAAGTTGGAGAAAATCTTTTTTTAATAACTTTTTTATATTCTAAATGAATTCCTACTATAAACACGCCAATGTGAACAAATCAATCTGATATGTATGTGTTGTATGTTCTGAGGTCAATAAGAAAGACAGCAGTCAAGAGAGGTTAAGATGCTCTAATCAGAAGAAATATTTATCTGTGCCGTTCCAGCTGTCCTACTTGATTTACAGAGAAACTGTGAGAGACAAACTATCCAGTAATCTCTTATTAAAGGCAATTAAGTTCCAAAGGTGTGGACCCAGCAGCACAAGCTCAAGTTTTTACATGAATGATGTATCCACAGGTGATAATAAGCAAATTCCAATTAATGATTCAGTGGCTCGTTAAATTTTGATGAGAGGACCCCATGGAGTCATTAAGGAGCCTTGAGACATTAATTCACCTATTAATCTCAGTTTAATCTATACGTAAAATAATCAGGAATATTTATTCATTATAATTGCACAGTTTAACATATTAATTACATCCCAATTAGGGTCTAGAGCTAAGCTGTTCACTTAATGAGGTGGTGCCCGCCCAACATCAACTGTATGTATCCACACATAATTAGATCAAAGTTTCAACAATTTAATCAGTCGGATTAGTGTTGACAAAGGTCACCAGATGTGGTGACGGCTGCTCTTCCTCTGTGTAAAATCGAAATGAAAAGAAACGGGAACTGGTGCTTCCCATACTGTAACTAGATGCCGAAAATTATTTTAAAAACTGATTGATTTATTTTTGTTCTACTTCACTAATCCCAGTTTAGAACACCGTCTTTTGTACTGAAGTACAGGGGAGATGTTCAGTTCTGAGGTCAGTGCCTTAGTCAAGGGCAATGCCAGGAGCATCTTAATAGCTAATATGCATTTCATTGGTGTAGGACAGGGGTTGGCACTTACTGTATGTTGGGTAGTGTTGATTTGAGGTACCAGCAAAGGTTGTAGAAGCAGAGTAGGGATTTCTGGCACAACTTCACCTACTTCCAAGGTGCATGGAGAAGGGAAAAAGTCTGAAGAGGTGAAAACTCCAGCAACACTTGTAGTANGGCTTGTGGCCTTCATCAGGGTCATCACAAAACACACCACAAAAAACACTCCAACAATATGGGTATGAAGAAAAAAAAAAATGAAAAAGACAACCAATCATATACATACACATACATGTCAGCCAATGGGACACCCACACACAGGTGGGCTGGGCACATGGCCACACGGCTTCAGGCCAATCATATTCCCAAACTGGAGAAGTGCATCCAAGGGGCGGCATTCAAGCTTGTATAGAGGAGGTCCGAAGCAAAATGTGCCCATTCAATGTGGCATCTTCCAAGAACACTTTACAAAGCTTGCTATATGCTATACAGATACATATATATATATATTTAACCTTTTTAAAGGTTTGCTTCATACTCATCTTGTTTGAGTGTTCTTTATGGTGTGTTTTGTGATGACTCTGATGAAAGCCACAAGCCAAAACTCGTTGGTCTGACAATAAAGTTGTTCTGTACCAGCAAAGGTTTACAGGTAGAGTGGATGCAAATGTCTATATGGTTTGAATTCTTTGGTTTGATTGTTTTGAAGTGGTTTAAAATAAAATAGATACATCTATAGAAGTGGTTGGTATATGTAAAATATATGTATCTTACCCATATTTGCCAATGCCAGGCCACAAACAAAACAGTTTGTGCTATACAATAATATAATCTCAACATCATTTGTGTTTCTGAGACACAAATCTCTTTTGATCTAATAATACAGATGAATTAAATTATTAAATTAAAATATTTTTAATTAATATTTTATTTACATGGAACTATTCTCTTACGCTGGTTTTGCACATTATCATACCGTTATCATTGCACTACCCTCATTCCTGCTACTACCTAAAGCTTTCTTCTTGCACTATAGCTTGCATATTACACTGATATTGAACAGCTGTACATATTTTTTGTGCGTATATGTGTATTTATCTTCCTTGTAAATATAATTTAGTTCTCCTTTTTAGTTCTTCCTTTAGTGCCACGTTTATATACTTTGTTCTCTTTTATTGTCTAATTTATTTTTTGATTCTCTTCTAATTTAAATATGTGAATATCTGTATATACATTTTCTGTGTATGTAGCGTGGAGGGGGAACCTTGAACCTTGAATTTCAGCACCAGGAGCTGTCCATAGTCCTACAGTATCTGTGTGATCAAACCTTTTTTCTGCTGTCCTGGATAATAACTCTTCTTCATCTTTAAATCTTAGATATGGCGTCCCACAAGAATCAGTTTCAGTCCATTCCACATGGCGTCACTGTCCAGTGAAAACCATGTAACGTCAGCTTTTCCTAAGTTCAGCTAAACTTCCCTGTTTTCCGCTTTCTGACAATACATTGACAATACACAAGTTGGTTTTTAAATATGCTATGTAATATGTAGGGGTGTCCTGATATCTGAATTCTTCAGTTTATCTAAAAAAAAATCTAAATCACCAAATTTTGGACACATGGTTTTCACCAGCAGCAACAAAAATGCTCCTTCTAGGCCACTTTGTTTAGCATCATAAAGTCCGTTTTAACTGTTCTGCTGATGATATAGAGATCTATGTCCACCTGAAATGACATTGATTGTTGGATGTCTCAAACTTTCTTGAGACTAAATCTGAACAAGACTATTGTTTGGACCCTCCAGAAACACTCACTGATGGACTGTTTCTACTAGCTAATAATGGTGGCAATTAGCAGATTTACAGATGTCTGCAGGTTACAGATTTACACTTTTGGAAAGAAAACAAAAGTGCACATATGCATTCAGACCCTTTCACTAGGACATGCTAACTGCTAGTGGAGCTGTATATCACTGACATCACAGTAACATGTTACCAATACATATGGAGAAATTCATTTACTGCAACTTATCCACCCTAACTATTTAGGAGCAGCGGGTGGCCATAGCACAGCGCTCAGGGACCAACTCCAGTTTTGATGCCATGCAGTGCCTTTTTTAAGAGCAATGGCAATAGTACTTCTGATACCTAACATGCAATCCTTTGGTTTGGGTGCAGATCCACCGAAACACGGGGAGAACACACAAACACACACAGAACCACACAGAACAGACTAGGGCCAAGATTCACACCCAAGACCTTATTGCCTAAATAAATCATAAATAAACATTTATTTGACTCTACATATAGGAACAAAGCATGCACTGGAGGATACTCTGGGATATTCATCTTAAAGAGTTTCTATTGGCTAAACAAGGAAAGGTGACATATGCATTATTGGTTAGACATGCCTTGTGCCAGTCCACAGAATCTGAGCTGAGCCTGCTTTTTTTTTTTTTGAAGAATCGTATCGGCAATATAAAGCACGAGGTTTGTTCTGATCACGGCAGAATAAATTGTCTTTATGCGTCTGGTCTGTTTTTGCCAGGTGGGCTTGTGTCGCGTTTGCATTGCGTGGAATTCACTTGTGAATGTTCTGCATAATGTAAAAAAATGCCTTTATTTATTCAGTGTTCAGTGATATGAAATTAATATTAAATCATACTTCTGATGTGTTTATCACAGTAAAGATAGTAAATACTTAACAGTGATGGACAAGTGCAGACAATAGACCTATATGGATTTGAAAAATACTTGCTATTTTTGGGCGTTCCCCTCAGGCCAATTAGTGACACAAGCCTCATTCACAAGTGTTGCAGTGTTGCAAACGTCTCTACCAACAGGCAGCAAAGGAATTACAGTTGATCCAGATGGCAGCCCTTCTCTACTACTAAGTCATTACTGTCAATTTTATTAGTCTGTTTTTTGTTAAAAAAAAACAAAAAACATCTACTTCAGGAACCAGGCACAGAACGCTGATGTGTTCCTACTCAAATGAAAATCACCATGTTAAGATTAAATCTCTGCGTAGGAATGTTTCACGAGTAAAGCCTGTTGTGTGTGACGTACGTGTGGACACACAAATCAGATGATCCATTATCTGTTCTGTGACTGGAAACAAAAATGAAACAAAACCCTTTATGTGTGTCCTGATACATGCCACAACCAGGTATACCATGGAACACCAGATATGTGTATTTAGCAGCGCAGCTCCTTAACCTGCCTCACTTCTCCTCTTCTTGTTTTTGTCTAGCTGTATAGAAACATTACAGTGCAGTAATACTGTGTGCTGTGGTCGTATTAATGAAAGTCTACAGGTGGCAGCTACCACGCGGGTTCTGTAGCAGAGTCTCACCTGTGGAGTTGTTACTCTGAAGGATGCTCCTGTTGTGGGGGTGGCAGGTCGGGGAGAAATGTTGTTCTGGGCCTGGGCCTGAGCTTGAGCCTGAGCTTGAGCCAAAGCCTGCTGAGGAACCATCACTAGCTGGCCCAACTCCGTGCGTACCAACACCATCCCTGAAGAATCACAGGGGACATTCATTAGAGAAAACACTAGAACATCATGGTCACTGGATGGTATTTAAACCAGCTACTAGCCAAATGCAGATATATTTTAGATGTGGATGGCAGGTTTGTGATTCTACTGGCCTCTTGCACAGATAACCAAGTATCATCCTAAAATTCTAGCAGGTTAAACAGCGATTGGAAAGAAAATGGCAACAAACAGAAACTATTAATAAAGTTATGTCAAGTGTACTGGATGAATGATCATTGAATGGTGAATTATCTGATACCATGGGCACTAAAAATACTTGTTTCTGATTGGCTGGAACGTGTGTATCTAAATGGTTTAACAGGACACCTCAAGTAATCCTGTTCAAATGTTTAACCACTGTTCTAAATCAGTGGAATATTAAACTGCAGTTAAACATCCCCACTGAGCAAAGACGCATCCAAAAGACGTCTTTTGAACGTCTTTGTCTACGTTGAAAAGACGTCCCCTGAGCAGCCGGAATGAACGTTTTTATGACGTCTTTCTATGACGTCCTCTGAACATCCCATGTTGACGTCCAAATATTTTTGAAATATTTTTTATTTGTGATTAAACAAATAAATAATATGTATAATTTATTAACAACATATTTATTGTTATTATTGGAGAGAGAGAGTGCGAGAGAGAGAGTGAGTGTGTTTTATGTGCTAAAGGCACAAACGTCCAAAAAATCTCCTAGACAGACGTTCAAATATTGAACTGCATGTCTACGTCCAAGAGGGGTCATAGTCAGACGTCCACATTGAACTTGATTTGCACGTCGTGCAGACATACAAATATGGTCCTGGACCGACCGACGCAATATAGACAAGATCTGCATGTCTGGCAGATGTCTAGTGTTTGCTGGATAACAACAGAACTTTGCTTTGTGCTACATTACCTGTACAAAGGGAACCTTACCAAGGTTGAATCAGACCTAACATGAGCTAAAGTGACCACAAACAAAATGGTGAGCTTCTACTGTTGTAGTCTAAATGTGAGGTATCCTAACAGACTCCCCTTCATCTGTGATTTTCATATATCAGGACAACCCATCACATATTATTGTTCATTTCATTGCACTACAGCACGGCTCACAATGCAACTTCCTCAAGTTGACAAGAAAAGATCTAAACCGTGCTGGATATCACACTAACGCACAAATGACAGTCTAAGGTTCAGATCTAGTTAAAATTTAGTTGAAGCTGTGATGATGAGCTTATCAAACAGACTCTTTGCTCTTTCTAAAAGAGAAGGTTTGCCGTATCATAATGCCTCGCTTGTGAAGTAGCCAGTGTCAGGTCAAGATAAAATGTTTTATCACACATTTGTTTATCGCTGCAGAATTTCCATAAAGCCAAAAAGACATGAGGTCAATAGAAAGGTTAATAGCATATTCTGATCATTCGCTTGGTTATCTGACTGAGCCATTATTCCTGAAGTGAGATGACTCAGTGCAGCATACAAGACAAAACAGCGGGGCAGCACACAAACCCTCCTGACCACTGTCCAGTTATCACGGCCATTCTTACTAAATGACAGAATAGGAGGTTCATAGAGGTTGGCTACCTGGCAAAATAGGGTAGCCAAATTAGGAATACCTAAATGTTGCACTATTTGGCAGGTGGCTGTAAGGGAATTCCTCACCAAAAATGCACTTCTACTAGTTTATATGGGCAACCATAGATGTTTACAATGTGAGTTAAAGGTATAACGAGTAGGATTTTCCTAAAAAAAATAATGTATAGACTCATACAAAAATAATGCCTCTCAATTATCACTTATGGCCCATTATAAGTGTGTGGTGGTGTCTGTATCTGCAGAGACCCTGCCCTCCCCCTGTATTTTCTTATTTTGCTGTGCTCGGGACGTTTCTGGGCATCAACCTTTGTGGGCAGTGGTGTGTAGCCCCCAGCTAATAACAGCGCGCAGGGTGTGAGGTGCTGGACTCTATAAAAACATAGCGACCAGGTGCCAGATCGCAAGCACGTGGGACCACCAGAAGCGTGTGCGCTTTGAGCCGGGGAGGTGGGGCCAACTTTGAATGTTGTGTTTACAAACAGCAACAGACAAATCCTACTCGTTATACCTTTAACTGGATGAAACACAAATAAAAAATCTATGTTGTAATGTTTCCTAACAACACAACACTCCAAAGTGATTAAAAAAAACACTGAAAACACTGCTTGCACATTTGAAACATTTCCCTGTGCATGACCCAGCTTTACTTACAGTAACCAAAGAAAAACACTAAAACAAATTCTGTGCGGAGGACAACAGGTTTCCACTTGTTAAGTTGCCTTTACTTGGGCAGCATTTTCGAAAAGTAAAAGCCACTGAAAAGTAAGAGCCATTGTATTTTAAGCATGTGTCACTTTTCAGAAAGTAACTCCACCATAATGTTGTCTTGAATCATCTAATAGGATTCTGCACACTCTTGATTCTAGTACTGTACGCGAGTCACAGTAAACACCGATCAGCCACAACATTAAGTACACCTGTGCAATCTAATGTGATCCAACACAACAGCTCTGCCATGAATTCTACTTTTGCGAAGCTTATAATTTTTCAGTTTTTGCTGACACCGTCAGAAAGGTAATAATTCTACTTTATGTTTATTATTGAGGTTGTAGTGGGTGGTGTTGTTGTACTGGAGTGCATTATATTGAAAGGTGGTTTTAATGTTTTGTTCACCCAATTTACATACATGAGAGGGACAGAATATTAAAACCACCTTTCAATATGATGCACTCCAGTACAACAACACCACCCACTACGACCTCAATAATAAACATAAAGTAGAAGTATTATCTTTCTGACGGTGTCAACAAAAACTGAAAAATTCTAAGCTTCGCAAAAGTAGAATTCATGGCAGAGCTGTTGTCTAGGGTCACATTAGACTGTACAGGTGTACTTAATGTTGTGGCAGATCGGTGTATATTTTACTGTCTTTATGCACTATTGGTGAACATTTTAAGTTGATGTATTTGCACTGACGTAAAGACATATTCCTCTACATTATTGTACCTAGTAATGGAAATCCTTCTAATTAATATTATTAGAAATGCCTTTAGGAAAAATACAAATGTTTGAAACTTTGGTGACAGTCATGAGAGTAGCTGCCATTCAACAACTATGTTGCAGATGAAAAACCTTCACATGCCTGCTTATGGATGTGGCATTTTGTTAAGGGTATGTGGTGTGTGAATACATTGTTGGCCACATTACATGATTTCATTGGAAAGAGCCCTGTCTTCTCCTGACAGTGAACTCTACAAGTGTGACAGCATGGTCACATTACATTAGTTTTTCCTGTGAGCGCAAAATCACGTCAAGTTTGATCTCTTATGGAGAGATAAGTCAAAGACTTGAGCATCAGCTGATTTACTAAAATGTACAGATACATGTCATTTGACACAGTTTCACTGCAAACTTCGTGCAAGTTTTGTCTTATTTCTTATTATTATTTTCACAATTGTGGTATTAATGTTGTGTTATGGTGCTGTTAAGGATGCTTGGTGTAAGTGTAATACTTTGCATGGCTCAGTTGGCACATTATAGCATTAACATTGCTGGGTGAAGTGTTTGATTCCCCATGGGGCCACCCATGCTAAAACTCACAGTGCAGCTACTGTGAGTAAAAGTGTATTTTACCTCAGGAGCAGGCACCATCTTATAGCACATACAATATGTATGCACAGCAACTTGGAAAGCGTCCCCAACACATTCACACAAACATGGCAGGAGAACAGGATGTCACACACACAACTTCCTCTTACTGAAGACAGTCAAACAAACACTGTATCACACTGACAACCAAACCCATGAGCCTCAGGTAAGGTTATTTTAACACAGTGTCAACAGCACCTTCTTGCTGCTCTCCTCCCCTTCCTGAAAACCTTACCCGGTGGGATGGTAAACCCAGGGGGCAGCTGAATGGTCGTCTGCTGTTGAGGTGGTCTGACAATCAGCTGGGGGGCTACGATCCTCTGAGGTGCTGCCAGTCCAGGACGGGGTTGAGACTGTGCAGAGGTGGCCACAGCAGGTGTTGGGGAGGGGGCTGTGGGCCTGACCATGCTAATAGTGGTAGTCACTGATGTAGTTTGACCAGGTCCACACACAGAACCTGTTGCCACCCCAGAGCTCAAAGGCTGGGTTACTGTTGTGGTTGTTGTAGCTGCTGCTGTAGTTGTTGTTGGTGTGACAACACAAGGCGCAGGGGAGACAGTGTTTATTACAGAATTGACACCACCAGACTGGCTTGACATTACAATTTTGGACTGACAATCGTCCGTTTTGGAAGCCCCAGTATCTGTGACAGTTTTGCTGTGGTTCCCCTGTGGAGCTGAAGAGGTGATGGATCCTATGCGAGCGCCCTGCTGGACTAAGGCCGAAACACTGGTCCCGTTGCCGTTCTGGGCAATGCTCGCTACAATGTGACTCGGGAGTCTATGCAAAGCAATGGTAGGAGTCCCCCGGTCGAGCGCAATAGCCGACTGACCTACGGGGAGGGTAGCGTTGGACACGGTGAAAGTCGAAGTGTTAATAGAGGATGTCACCGGTCGGGCAGAGTTTGGTGTAGTTGCGCTGGTATCCACGGAGCTAACGCTGTCAGCCGCCGCTGTGCTGCCGCTGCTGCTGCTGCTGCTGCTGCTGCTGCTGGTCCGTCTCGTCGTTACCGCTGCGCCGTTCAAACTCTTTATCCGAGCCGAAGCGCTCCTCCGCGGTGTGGTTATGCGCTTTCTCAGCGCGTTAGCTTCCGTCGTCGCCTCACCTGCGCCCGGGGTAACCTTAGACCCCCGGCTGGATGTGGTGCTGATGCTGGCTGGCGTAGACGCCAAAGTTGACACACCAGATGCAGTCAGTGTTGTGATGGATGCTCCATGTGATTGAGAACCGCTGCTGGTGGCGTTCACACCGGCAGCCGAAGTGGCGGAGGGCTCGCCAAAAGAAGCCGTGCAGCCCAGAGAGGGAGATGTGACAGTTTTATCCGGGCTGGCGTCTTTGGAGTTGATCTCCTGGCGCATCTCAGGTTTATTACGCCGTCCTTGTTGTTGTTGTTCTAGTGTTGTGGTGCCCACTGGAGCTGGTAGCGTTTTTCCTAAGTGATGGTTAGCGGGGGCCACTGAGCCAGCGCCTCCGTTTTCGTCTGTTTTACCTGCCGGGTTGCTTTGGCCAGCAAGCTGTGACTCCAATGAGCCCACCAGGTCGCTCACAGCTTTTTCATCCACCTCTGAAAAGAGCATATCTTCCAGGGGGTCGGAGGCGCCCGCCATCTCTGATCACAGATAGCTGTCTTCTATTTTTTTTACAGTGCGCCTGCTGTTACCAGGCATTGTGGGAATGAATCTGACGTCATTAGAGCAGGGGGGGCCTCCTAGTTGTATTTTTCATGATTTTCCTTAGTGTGGTAACGTTATAGTATAATAATGCTGTTGTGTTAGTGTAAGTACCGTAACGATTCCAAACTAGGATGTGTGGCACCCGTGACTTACTTTATAGGTGTCAAAGTTTATAACGAAAAATCGTGTAATTTGATTTGTCACAAACAAACATCGGTAAATACATTTTTTCTGCATCTAAAAATTTATTTTCTGGCAATATGGGGGCAGGGTGGAGAGAGAGAGGCCAGCCTGTGTAATATCGCGATATGATAGAATGGCTGAATCTCAAACCTCTGTTAAGCATCCTCTGATTAATTGACTCGTTTTCTTCCCTCAAAAACAATCGTAAAAATGAGCAACACTGCATGTGTAATCTTGATATTACTGAGTTTACCGTGTTTTCACCAAATCAGCCCCTTTTACGTTAATGAGAAAGTGTGGCAGCGGGAGGAAGAGGAGGCGACTTTGGAAGAATGAGACGCAGCCTTTCTCCCATCATGCTTAGCGGCGGGCGACGGAAAATGAAAACGGCCATGTCGTGGTAGAAATCAGTTCAGCACCCACCGACTTAGACTCACGCTGTAACTTACTTATTCATGTTATGTAGCCTGTAGCCAACAGCTCTGAAAGCTACACATCTGAGCCCTCGTTTGACAGAAAACAGATTCAGTGGAAGTACGTGCGTTTTTAAAACCAGAGAGGACAAACATGAGCGGAGGAGGGACGCCGTATATTGGTAGCAAAATTAGCCTAATCTCCAAGGCCGAGATCCGCTATGAAGGAATTTTGTACACCATTGATACTGAAAACTCGACAGTAGCTCTCGCTAAAGGTGAGTTAAGTAACCAAGAGGTGGACCACGGTACTCAGAAAGGGTTATAACATAGCTTACAACAGCGTTCAGCGATGGAGAGCTGAAATTAATTTCAGCGCAGTTAGCTATGTTAGCTAGCGTTGTAGCCAACTAGCACAAGTGGTGCAGTAGTTCACACTCTGCGTCCTTTGTTTACCTTGTGTTTGGGCTAACGTTGAATATGTGGCCCTCACTGCTGAGTACTAAGCTGCAAGTAAATCCCCTGTTACTATCAAACATCTTTTATTAAAGTTTTAATCACGGGTTATAAGATAAGTTACATTTCAAGTCTTTATTTTGAACAGTTCGTTGTCTGAGTTTAGTGAACTCAGATAACATTTTAATACTCTAATGTTAAGCATATAGCCTAACCCTACTAACCTGATAAATGACCTGTCAATTTGTTTAGTAAAGTGATAGTTGACCTTTCAAAAGTCCAGTCAAGTGAAAATTTGGCGAGGTTATTACATTTTATTGTTGCATTTTTAACATCCGGCCAGGAAGAACAGATGAAAAGTAAACTTCTAGACTAAATGGGTCTCAGTTTTTCAGTTGAGCTGTGAACTTTTCCTTGACAAAAATAAATAAATAAAATAATAAATCACTGTTCATAGTATTAAAAAGTACACTATATCAGAGCTGCAACGATTAGTAGATTAATCGATTAGTTGTCAACTGTTAAATTAATCAACCGTTTTGAAAATCAATTAATCGTTTTGAGTCTTTTTTTTTTT
>NTHP01000474.1:367305-421942 GCA_003416845.1 Oplegnathus fasciatus
ATGCCAATACGTCTGCTGTGAAAAGGGTCCATTACCTGAAATAAATCTGGTCAATTTCATTAGATATTTAAACCAAATATATATAATATATATAATAATATTTTCCAAAGTATTACTAGGTGGTTCATATATGTAACTGGAATATAAAGTACAGTATCCATCCACAGTGTGGTTAGAAGTCTTATCAAATAAAATGAAAACATCATCACTGTGATCTGTGGTGTAGATTATGAGAAGTATAAATGTTTTGTTACTTTTGTTTGTGTTGTTATGCAAAAAAAAACTAAACATGGCTGCACTTACACATTCTGTGTGTTTCTAAATAACACAGCATTTTCTTGACAGTTTTCGAATAATATTGTCTTTGTTTTCTAATATAATTTCTGCTAATGAAGGGAGAAGAACAGGACTGATGTGTTATTTTAAGATTTTACATAACAGAAAACATACACGTACTGCTTTAATCAGTGTTTATTCATTGTGACTGTAAGCTGTAACTGTTCCTCTGAGGGATATTGACATATATTCACAGCTGGTCCTGGGTCAGTTTTGACATTTTGGCCTGAGGGTGGCACAAGAGGACAGTCCAGTGTTCAAAATGCAAAAGGTTAACCTCTGGGAAAGAATGTGCTGGTGAATTTAAATATTTCTAGAGTGTATGTCAAGTTTTGGCCTGAGGGTGGTGCTTGCTGAAAGGTCTGGTGGGTGGTCACCTGGAACACTGTGATTCATCCTCTGTGGACAATGAACAGAGTAAAGATGGGTAGGTTAAATAAAATAACACACATCATGAAAAAAACATCACATTTTCACCATGTTAACGTTTGATTATATATAGTTATCCTTAAATAAGCATCCATTAAAACGGAAACAGATGATTTAAGAGTTAAGACATGTCGGGGTACCAGAAAACCATTTTTTAGTTCCGAATTGCTGTACTGCAGCTCTCCAGTAGATGGCGGTAATACAACAAGAATCAATACCATCGACGAAGAAGAAGAAGAGGAGGGGAACAGAAGAAGAAGAGACGTCTGTTGAGAACGTAAATAACACTGCGACGACACAAAAATGTCGATTGTTTTTGTGCCAAAGAAACTTCGAGGAAAGGCGAAAATTAACCAAGAGACAATACAGAGGGTGAGACACCAGTAAAGGACATTTAACTAGCTGTTAGCTCATATTTCCTATATTAACCAATGGCGCGAGCGTTAGCAGTTAGCCACAAGCTAGTTACTTCACTACTTTATCCCTTCATTCACTCCTTGTTTACACTCAGCTACGCTTCATGGATGCTGAACACCATCATTTATTTGGGACTGTACTAAGTGAAAATGTTTGGTGTCGCTCTCGGTGGCTTTATTGTTTCCAAAGACGGTTAAAGCCTGCTAAAATCAACATTAGCTGGTGTATGTTGGACAAGTTGGCTCATGTTTCGTTTGTGTGTGTCCCAGCTGCTGGATGAAAACGACCAGTTAATTAGATGCATCGCTGAATACATGCAGAAAGGACGAGCAGTGGAGTGTGTGCAGTAAGTCAAAACAGCACTTATTTAGCTAACTGCTAATGCATATTAATTAATGTCCAGTGGTTAGCACAGTAATGCAGCATGTGTCTGCACACTGGTGTGTGTATGTCTCTTTTCTACTGGGTATTCTCAGCTGCTGTTTGTTTTTGTTGTTGGCTTAGTTGTGTTTGTGCTTTCCCACCAGATACCAACAGATCCTGCACCGCAACATCGTATATCTGGCGACCATAGCTGATGCCAGCCCAGACAACATGCCCCCCTCTTCAAATGTAAAGACAAACCACACAGTTCATGAATAGCTACTGTCGTAAAGACATAATAATTAGTAGTTATTCTATACAATACTCTTGTTATTGTTCCTATTTCCAGTCTACATCTAATGAAACCTCAGCCTCTGCACCAGCTGTGAATGGAAGGACCTGATGGAGTTGGGATGGGGGTGTCATGAAAGATCCCTTGTGTTTCAGTTCAGTAATGCTATATTCAATGTTTATAATATGAGGAAAAATTCTGTGAATTCAAAATGCCTTTTTTTTGTTTAAATTGTACATTAAAGTAATATTTTCTGTTTTTGAAAAATTGTTCTTGGTGTCTGTTTGAAATGAATCAGATCAGAGACCACATTGTGTCAGTGTGCAGGACGCCCAGTTATGAGATGTTTCCAGCAGGAGCTGAGGACAGTTTGAGCATCTTTACATTTAAGCAGCAAAGCGAGCAACTTTTCAGCAGAAGAAGTACAAAGACAGAATTTTGAATTGCTAGTCATTTTTATTCATTTTTTGCATTGCTGGTACACTTGGAAAGATTCAGTTGCCAGCTCAAGAGAACAATAAGCAACATAAGCCAAGCAGTCCCCCTTCATATCTTCTATCAGGGCAACATGTTTTTATTATTATTTTTTTCTTTTGTAGAAGCCACTAGTAAACCATTTGACACAGCTGAGAAGCTAACAGTTACAGTCCAAGGTCTGTAATGATGTCTTTAAAAAAGGCTGCAACAGTTAGGGAGAGAACACAGACAAAAAGCAACAAACCCTATATCTTGATTGTGCAAAGCACATTAACTATAAAAAGATATATATTTATATGTATATACAGCAAACAATTCTCTGTAAACATGTTAAGTATGTTAGTTTTCTGAAAACATGGTGTCATTTCATAAATACAGGCAACATTGGCATCCGCAAACATCACAAAAAGATAACATTCTGGGCTCTTAAATACAGCCCATTGCCATAGAAACCGAAGAAACAAGGGCTTGAAAACACCCTCATCACACAATGTTTTAGTGTTTAGCATGGCATATTTGGTAACCTTTATAGATAGATGGTGTAGTTCAACTCTGTAGGAAAAAAATGTGCTTTTTCACATATTGGGAGGTGGAAAATAATGTTTTATGTAATATGCCTACAAGAATACTAACATACAGTAATGGTATAACATGTAAGAAAATACAAAAATAAGATTAATACTGTCAATAATTGTACAAGAAAAATATTGTATTATTAAACAGAAGAAAAGTTAGGTTTATGGGAGTTAGTGTCAATCTGGAGCAAACAACCGCCAATTAGAGAGGAGGAAATGGATGCGTGTGAAGATGTTCCCCTAATGCTCTCATCCAATAGGGTGTAACTTCACCATTACTCAATAATCTCAGACCGCCTCTTATCTCTTCAGCACCATTCGTCTTCTGAACGACGCTTTGGTTGGAAATAATATTCTGCAAGTGCTATCAATACCAACATGGCACATTGTTACTGCTATAATTCTTAACTCTGGTCAGTTGTTGAAAAAGTAGTGTATTTCTCTCAAATTACACCTCTGCAGTGACTTACTATATTTATGCTGAGCCTGCTCAAAGCCTCTTAATAAAAAGAACTAAATATTTATATTTCAACTTCAGTATTTTACAAGCTATGAAACAGTAGATGGTAGCTGTATTCTGAGTCATCTTGCGTGAGATTTGGCAGTTACAGCTATGTAGACACAGTATATTTATTAATGGGCAAAATGAGAGCATTTCAAGCCCCTGCCCGCCTTGTAATCCCCTCCTTTATACACACACACACGCGTTCAGCTGCAGAAGCAAGTGGGTGACGGCCGTGCGCGTCTCCAGCTCTTGTCTGAGGAGACGTCAGCTCACCAGACAGAGAAACGACCACTAGACTAACTGCTGCCAGCATGACACATGCACCTTTCGTAGTTAAAACATGGCAGTTCAAAAAACTTCAAAATACGCCTCTTTGTCAAATGGGGATGTTTAACATGGAAAAATATAGATACAAAAATGTCGAGCCAGTGTGTATACTTAATTTTGCCTCTGAGGCTTTGAAATCTTCCAATTCAGTGGGTGTGGACTGTAATGGCTGCAGCTCGGCCCACTCATCTAACAGAGCTACAGGCCCTCGGTGGCACTTCACCGCGGACTTGTTTGACATTAGACTGTGATCAGTACTGGTGAAGGTAGGAGGGCCTGTGCTCGTGTTTGAGGGGGAAAGATTTAAAGCCCTTGGTCATGGGTTTGTGTTGCTGCTGCTGCTGCTGTTGTTGTTGTTGTTGTTGCTGTTGCTGCTGCTGCTGCTGCTGCTGCTGCTGCTGCTGCTGCTGCTGCTGCTGCTGGGTGAAGGGGAAACCAGATGAGATGCCGGTGGAGGGGGAGCAGTCGCTGGCAGTCGACCACACAGGAGACTGCAGCATCTGCATGGAGTCGCTCCACTGAGAGGAAGGAGGGATGTTCATCTGGTACAAGGAAGAGCTGGGATTGGGCATGGTGTTGGTGTGGGTGTGGGTGGAGTGCTGCCACGGCGCTTTGGGAGGCCAGGTTTTAGTTTTGCTGTCCTGTGGAACACAGCGGACGGCAATCAGCGAAGTTGAAAAGGTCAATAACTAGTCAAAAAGTCCCAACAAGGTCTTACCAATCCCTTAAAATTAGGACAAAAATACAAATCCCAATGCCTAACAGTTTCTCACTGGTGCTGTTACATGTACGACTAATTCACACGTTTTCTTGACGGCAAAAAAGCTGTACGTATATTATAATGTATGTTTGCATAACTGACCGTGGTTTTCCCAAGCATTTTCTCCCTCATAATTTGTGAAAGGAGGTCCCCGCACTCACGTGCTGAGGCGCATATGTGTTACCATGGTTGTTACCTTGGTTTCATTTTTTGGTCAAACAACCAGCGTAACTAAAAGTTCAAGACAACTCAGGAATGCCTTGAGATGCACTACAACAAGAAGTTTGCAAAGTGTCAACACTGGTTAAAAAATAAGCTTCATGCACAGCGCTCTAAATACTGGGGGATCAAACTTTACCTGGTTATCATCGCCGATGTGATGGAGTGGTGGTGAGGGCAGGGTGCACACCTCCGGCTCACCACAGCTGTGTTTTCTGAGAACAGAGACATTTACATTGAACCTTATCAGCACTCTCAAGTACTTCTCACACAG
Source organism: Oplegnathus fasciatus (assembly GCA_003416845.1). Lineage (NCBI taxonomy): Eukaryota > Metazoa > Chordata > Actinopteri > Centrarchiformes > Oplegnathidae > Oplegnathus > Oplegnathus fasciatus. Next base: position 372,280 of record NTHP01000474.1, read on the forward strand.
CCGAGCTCCAGCAGGCATTATTACTGTGGTAATGAGTAGAATGGCGGCAGAGTCGGTTTGAGACTTACCTCCTTTGTTTAACCGCCGCTACAAGGTCCGGCCCAGAAAACATGGAGAACAGACTGTCGCCATTTGCCGAAGACGTCTCATCGCTGGAGCTGGCCGAGTCCCCCTGATTGGCTGACCAGCTGCTGTTTACAGCCTCCCTGAGGAGGACACAACCGGAGGAAGTGTTAGCACTGTTCCCGTTATACTCTCAGCAATGTGGTATTTGAAAGGTATCACAGGTTCAAATTTATTTGATGATGTCTGAACACCAAAATGTGTAATGTATGAAATAGTAAAAGGTGACTTCTTTGTGTTTTGGTGATTTGTAGGGTTAAAGACATCCAGGCATATACTAAGAGTGGGCTTAATTTGGTGAAGTTTTTGGACGTCTTGGTTACATGTAACTGTTGATTTAGTGATTCATTTTTCATGGCAAGTGCTGTATAAAAGTGGTTAAAAAGTGAAATCCTTTTCATAAACTACAACATTATTGCACAGTGTTTACAAGTGAGATGCCACTGCAGTAATGGCTGTTTGTTTACGTCTGCCTACTTTCTCAGCTTAGCAGCCTCTAAGCAGGATGGTGTTGTCTTACACTTGTGGGCTGAATTAATTGACAACAGTCATGATTAACTTGCTAAATGCCTCGCATATCAATGATGTCTGCCACATTAATAATTTAATCAAAACATTTCTCACCACTGTAGTGTAGTATGATGAAACTAACTTTAAATAACCCTCCAGCACTTCAGCACTATACTGCTGCCCAAAACAAATCCAGGGATTTTATACGCGTGTCTGTACGTGTATCTTGTTTTTCATATTTTGAAAAGTCTGTCAGATGTGTAAAGGCAAGAATGATACAGACATACTGCACTGGGAGAGCTGAAGGGATTGGTAGAAACCTGTCTGCCTTTAAAAACTACTCAGTATTGATTTGTGTTGTCTACGTTTAAAAGGTGACACCAGAGAAAGACTTTCATCAAGATGTATTCGTAACAGATTATAGCACACTGTGGGTGTCATCTAACTTTTTGCACATGGCTCCATCTTTTCTTCTTCTTCTTTTCTGTTTGTAATCGTGGTCTTTTCAATATATTCTAGAGGGACACACATTAAAATGCCAGTTTGACTAATTAAACGGTCTGGTTTTAAAACTGCTACTACTGTATAGCAGTGGATCAGTGATAAGGGAGATGTTGTGTACAGATACCTACCCCTCACTGTAGTACTCTGGGTGGGACCAGGTCCTGTGCTGCTCATCAGGCATTGGCCAGTTGCTGCGTGGGTTGCTGGGGCGACGGATGTGCTGCACCTGCCGTTTCTGCTGCATGGCCTGACTGACGCCGGCAACGTAACGTGCAAACTCCGGGTCAGAGCCAACTGCGAGAGGAAAGGGAGGATAAACACAACTATGAGTTTCTGACACCCTCAGCTTTTCCCTTTCGCTCCCTGGAGCTCAATCCGTTTAGCCAGACTGTCTACCATAGCAGAAAAATCACAATGGCCATAAGTCAATTCGGCACAATGGGCCTCGAGTGCAATCAAAAGAGTCTGCTGCACTGTAAAAATAGCGACTGACACGGGCAAAATTCAGCATAAATCGTCAACTTACAGTCGCAGCTACATGCAGGGGAAAACAGCTGCTCATACTATCTGACCTGCATTGATGATGTTACTCAGATCAGTCTAAAATCTGCTTGAATGGTTACAAGATAGTATATAAATATTAATAACAAACCATATCCAATAGATAATCTATTAGACATGACACCATTTAGCATACGTTTTCACAAGATATCTGCCATACTGAATGCACTGAATTAAGCCTAATAAACAAACATTTTTTGTATGTAGTCTGGGTTTGACAAACTTGTGACATCCTCTTGACATCACTTCCTGCTTTTTGCCAAAGACAAAAATAAGCAGGGACATCATTTATCCCCACTGCAATTACACTGCTTTATTTTACTGTAATGATGTTGCCTTTTGTGCATGATAACAATCTTTGTATGGTGGTCCCTTAATGTCTTTATCAACTGATCACTGCAAACAAATTTTATTTTATGGGACAATAAAGATTTGAATTTAGATGAGTAACTTTTTATATGTCAGCTGGATACCCAGTGCAAGCATATTAATGGTTTCAACTGGATTATATGGACACCCCGTTTTGAACATTAGTCTCCTGGCATAATGAATGACTGCTATGCAAGTCATAAAAAACATTGCTAAGCTGCTTCTCTGAAGGTTTGTTTGATAATGAAACGTAGGTGTCAGCAAAGCTCCAGGCATGCCGCTGCCCCACCCCCCCCACCCCTCACACTGCTGACATAACAGTCTGACTGAGGAGCATGGGAGGTCGACACCAACACTCCTATTTGGATATTTGGTCCATAGTCAAAATAAACACAAATAAATTCCCAGATGTTTGTGTGGACACATAAAAACTGAAAACAATAACTACATTGTATGAGCTGTTTGAAAGATTGGAAGGATATATGCCCTCGCCCTCTTGACAGTTTTAAAGACGACTGACTCACTGGGTCGTCCTCGACATAAATGGAGTGTGAATGTGTGGATTACTCCATATTTTTTTGTTTCGGGGTGAACTGTTCTTTTAATGAACCTGTTGAATAATGTCAGCCTTACTGTGATGTGTATGATCTACATAAGTACGCCTCGTGGACATATAAAAGGGAGGCGGATCTCACCTGCTGGGTCAAAGGGCAGCGTGTCTCCCAGGACTCCAAACACTCCTTCACTCTGGTCCCTGTTGGGCCAAGTGTTGTTGCGGGGCCCCTGCGGCTTTTGACCCAGCATCTCTGACATGACGCTGTCCATGTAGGTGCTGACCAGGCCCAGACTGTAAAGATCCGAGCTCAGATCTGGCAGTCCAGGAGAGCCCCACTGCCCGATTGGACCCAGGGGTGACAGCCCTGCTGGGGGGCCTTGCGGTGGAGGCTGTTGCCCAGAGGTGCCAAGCCACTTGCTTGCCACTCTTTGCTGTGGCAGGACCTGGGGTGGGGTCTGCTGAGGAGGAAGCTGAGGAGGAGGTGGCTGCTGCTGACTGATGGGCTGCAGGAGATGCTGGTAATACTGCAGGGCCTGTGGCGAGGGCTGCTGAGGTGGAGGAGGGGGCTGCTGCTGCTGGGGCTGTTGTTGCTGCGGAGGAGGAGGCTGTGGTTGTGGCTGAGGCTGCTGCTTCTGCACCGATGGTGGAGGCTGGGGCTGAGGCTGGGGCTGGGGTTGGGGCAGGGTCTGAGCTGGGGGCTGTAGGGCATTGTGAGAGATAGATTGGGAAGCTGGCGGAGGTCCACTCGGGGGCTTCAGCTCAGCGGGGTTTGCAGACGCCACAGAGTTCCTCCTCTTGACCAGGGGCGAAGCCTGCTGGGATTTTCCCATGTTGAATCCTGAGAGAAAGTCGATGACATCCTGCATCTCTTGGTCAGTCGGCAGGTTCATCCCCTGGTCCTCGCACACTAAGCCGTTGGCCAGCTGACTTTGCTGGGTAGAGTCAGGGGTGCAGGACAGGCTGCTCATCTGCAGGATGCTCTGTAGCCTCCCGTCACTGTGGCCCAGGCTCTTGGCCTTATCCTCAGAGCTACTGCTTGTTAGCATGCTGCGAGACGGGGTGCTAGGGATGGAGTAACTGCCCCCACTATTAGAGCTGGATGAGACCTTCTTGGTAAACTTGGAAGTCAGCTTGGATATTGTTTTGGGCAATCCACTGGAGGTCTTGGAGCTGGTGCCTGGAGGCAGGTCTGCCTGGCTCCCGTAGTCTGGGCTCTCCCGCTGCAGCTGTATCTGAATAGTGGGCAAGGCTTGCTCTCTTTTGAAGGGAAGAGAAGGACAAGTATTTTAATTATTTAGTATTAAAAGTACTTCATACAGCAATCTGAATTCACTTCACTAAGGGCGCTTTCACACCTGTAGCTCAGTTCATGAGCCAAGAGGAGTAAACATGAGGTTATACAGACTGACAGGTGACTCATTGATTCGACAGTTTTGCCGATTGTCACCCTGCATTATCAGCGCATCATCAGGACCCATGTGTGAAAATCAAACTCGTGACTGACAGAAGTTTATGCAGCACTTTGATGCTTCTAATGTGTGAATTTATGTTCTCTGGTGTCACAAACAGCTCACAAAGAAATAACTAATTATAAGCATTATTAGTATTATGAGACTGCAAATGTACCTCATGTTATGAATAATGACCACCAGGTAGAGACAGGACAAAAAAGAGGCGTCTTGTACGTGTTACCATTGTTACAAAAGGATTGGCATAAGTATATACATGGTTTATACAGATCAATAATAAGATCGCTTCCTAAACAGTTCAGATCAGCAGATGGATTTAATAGTTTACATTCACTCACTTTCTCTCCTTCCACCTGTTGATGTCAAACACTGCTGTGTAGAGCACGTCTACTAGACCAAGTGTCTTCTCCGGGTCCAAGCTCCGCTGGAGCAAGGACATAGTGGCTGGGTCCTCCTTCAGACACCTGAACATGTACACACACACAAAGACAGAAGCACAACATGGCAGGACAGAACATGAACTACAAATTCAACACAATGTCTTGCACACAAAAGCCCAGGTGCATTTGCTGAAGAGATGAATACGTGACATTTGATATTCATAAACAAGAAAAGAGCCAAAAACAACCCGACAGCTCACAGACTCATTTAGTGTATTCATCATGCCCACTGCCTGTCCACATCTCAGCTGCTCAGGGCTGGAAATCAGACACACTGGATGCTAATTCAAACTTCTCTCACTGTCTAACCACAAATGGAAACTAGAATGAGGTTTATGAAGAGAAATGCTTTCCCTTTTTTCAAATAATCTGCTGCAGGATCTCCCAGTATATCCAACTTAACTGCTCCAAGAGAGGTACTAGATATAATGTGGGCAGCTCCTCACCATGAATGTATGTATATAACTGTACAAATAGGGCAACAACCCAGCACAGAGCTCAGAGCACGATGCTCCCACGACACAAAAAAACATTTCCATCTCAAGATGTGATAATGCCAGTATCTCAGTTTGATAATATACTACTTAAGTACGGTTAATGCAAATGTGTTAACACTATATTACAAATTGTGCTGAACAGCTTTGTGCACTAAGTCCATTAAATCCAGTGTATTAAGCAGATTCCCATTCCTCTGCATTGTGTTGTGAACGTAAGATCCTTACACTGTTTCATATCCTCCTTTAGGGAAGCCTTTAAGTGTACTAAAAGGCTACTATACCTCCCATCTCTGGCTGTGTGCATTAGATTTACATATGTAACTTCTAACTTATTCTGTTGTGTACAAAAAACCACATGATCAAATAACGGTGTATGTAACTGTACCTGGATAATAATCCAATGTTTCATATTTCTCATTAAGAATTACATTTTTTGACTTGTCTGAGACAAACAATAAGATTGGAGCACAGTTGGACATCTACTGCTTTAAGAACAAAGTGTCTTGATGTACTTACCATGTGGAGGGAACCTGGACCACCACCTTGGAACCCTCAAGAGTGATCTGGGGAGCATAAGCCTCCTTGTTCTCAATCTGAGCTGTATCAACAACCACCTGTTGGGACACAGAAACACACCTGCATAAGCATCTCCAGACAGCTATTTATTTCCCTATTGTGAATTCTGCTTGTGCAAGCAATCCACAAAAGTTTATAGTATATGGTCTGCTGACGAATTTACACATACAGCAACTAAAACAAACTGACTGGTTTTACCCTCTACACTATGTAAACCAGTCAGATTTAGGACCTTTACCAGCCATGGTAACATGAAGAAAACAGAAGTCAAAGGCTTTTCATTGGTGTCTGGCATTAATTTCCCACCGAGCAGAGAGAGGTGGTTCAAGGTGAGGAAGCTGAACGCGTTCAATCAGCCAGTGACAACAAACAGGCTAGCCTTCCTGCCTGCTGCTAGTCAAATTTATTTGAGAGTTCTTTGAAAGTGGCCTTGGCTCCTCGAGACCCTCGCCGCTGGGTCACAAAGAGGGAGGGAAGGTGGGAGGAGTCTATTTCCTGTATTGCAGGAAGTTACCCTATTGTTATTAGAAAAGCAGGTGTATCCTCGGAAACCCCGGGCTGCCCATGTGAGAGCGCCACGCATAACAGCACACACAAACAGTCTGTCACATACAACAAGGTCACTGAAGGCAGGAAGGAGGAGGAATGGCAGCAAAACAGACGAGGTCAACTTCTTCACTGGACTCCGAAAGCCATGACTGGTAGGAAAAAGGGAGTCGCTGGTGATTAACGTTGTCAGGAACGACAGCAGAACAGATATGATGATTCTTACTGTGAGTGTTGTGTGAGTGTAAAAGAAAGAAAATAGGGAGGAGAAAGACTGTGTATGAGTGGTGACAGTGAGTGTATGAGTGTGTATATACATGTTTTTAAAAGTGTGGGGAAGATACTGTGTGTGTGAGTGTGTATGTCCATTCACGCTGCCGTGTGATCTATTTTGGGTTTAGTGGCCATAGGCTGAGATAAGGAGCTAATGCAAAGCGCTCATCCATCATCCACGGGTTGTTTTACAGTTAGCACGGGGCTGGCAGGGCTGGATGGGAACACTCCCTCGGCTTGACACACAAAACAGGGCAGACCACACAGAGGAAATAAACACACGGAGCATAAACACACTGGTGTTACTCTGAGGAGAGTCCTGCCGCTGACCCTCCCTCCCCGTGACACTCCTTTTCAACAGGAGGGAGGGAGGGGGGGGTGATCTGTTTGCAAACCCGCCCAGGCGAGCCCATCCTTCACCCAGATGCTGCAGGAATGTTTCTTCCCTTTTGTGTCGCTCTGGTGTTTGTTTACACCTCTCGGCTGCCTCAAAAGCAAGCGGACACATCTCCTCATCTCCATTACAAATCTGACAAACAATGGGATGCAAGTTGCCAAACCCACAGACGCACAAAAGGAGAGGATTCAGTAACTTAAGCAGAAGTGTCAGTGAAGCACAACAGGCCTGTTCACGTCAGCATGCCACCTTCTTTCCACTGCTCTGTAGTATCAACTACACTGTGGTGATGGATGTTAACAAGAGCAAAACACTGAATGAGGATCCAATAGAGAACTTTATACACAACTGTTTAGCTTTGTTTATCTTGCACAAACACAAAAGTACACTCTTATGAAAGACTGTCTGAGATGTCACTAGTGTGTCTGGTGCATTTTTCAAGGAACATTTGTTCTTAAAAAAAGTGGAAAAAATCCTTTTACTTCATTTTTCGCTCATATTTTTAATGAAATACCAGACCTCTGACCTCATACTGTTATCTAAAATGCGGTTGATATACTGTAGCAACTATGGCTTATGTTACTGTTATGCTCACTTGAAGTTGTTCTGGTTAAGAGCATTAGTTAAACGGCCAAACTGTAAACTAATTCAAACTAACCTAAACTAATTCAAACATATAAACATTTCATCCGTTTATATCCAGCTAGTATAAAGGTGCACTCTATTTAAAATAAATAGAGTTCTATGAGAACAGGCTAAGAAGTTGAGAATGCCCTGTTATCAACAAGATCACAGGTTTGATCCCCAGCGTGTCAATCTCTGACAAATTATCAGGAATTATCCAGAAATACAGCATTACTGTAGCAACCCCGGTCTTTAACATCTCTACTCACCAGACCAGCCTGGGCAAACAGCAGCTGGACAGCTGTCTTGCAGGCTCCTCTCCAACTGGATGGGCAGACTTGGTTGAGGACCTCGGTGACGGGAGAGTCGTCCCTGGGGGTCACTCCGTTCTGGCCCAGTGCCTCCTTAATGAGCTGCAGCATCGTGTGCTGAGGAGACAAAACACGGTAGGCCATCAAACAAATCAGTCCGCCATCACTGTCTGCTGATGTCACACTACAGATGCCACTAAAAAAAAGAAAACACTTTCACTAGTCCACATATCTGCTGAGGTTATCACTCCAAACAGTGATCATTTCTTTAAACTACTGACCAAGGAAAAGTTGGTGACTCTGAGTGACACAGATTGAAGACACTGGTTGACACTTGAATCGTTTTTGCAACTGACAGGGCAAATTCAAGTTTTTGGGAGAGGAAGGTGGGTAACCAATGGAAGTAGTATGAAGCTGGCCAGTCGAGTCAGGGACCATACCGTTTTCAGTTTGAGGTTTTCAGCCGCTGACTCGTTGAAGGACACTCCTTTGAGGAAATGTGAGCCAATCTGCACTGGGATGGTGGGCAGCTCGCACTGGATGGGCTGGGAGGTGGTCTGCATCCTGCCTGCCTGCTGGGCCTCCGCCTCACTGCAGCAGCCCTGCACACATACACACATACCAGCATGTAAACATATACACAACAAAAAAACATCGACACATGATGGAGACACACAGCAATGAACGAATAATTGTTGGTCTTTTAATATTATAATTGAACGAGAGTTTGAGCCAAAATTAGTTAAAGAAAACCAGTAAACATTTTCCATATAGAGAATATGTCAAATTTAAAGAATCAATATATCTTACATCGTATTGTCCAATTACATGATTGTAGATTGCCCAGCCCTACTTATCATTCTATTCATCTTCAAGATTTTTACTGACTGCTTGAGAGTGAACCCACCTGTAAGGCTGTCTCCACAGCTTTGGGGTTAAGATGAAAGCCAGCCTTCAGTGCGTACTCACTATGGCCCAGGCTCTCTAATGCTGCTTTGTAAGCCTGGAGTTAGAGAGAAACATGAGAAAACACAGCTATCAGTCCAACATCGCCTTTACCACCAAGATCTTTGACAGGTTTGGATGTTACACTTCCCTGGTACTGGAATTTCATTACACTATCTAGCTCCACTCTGTTTATCAAATCAGAATTACTATACTTTTAGCTGGAAGTGATACTTCTGATACTACAAAATGTATTTATTTGGTTTTTTTCCCTGCATAAGTGGATGTTCATTTCATTCTTAAAACATCTCTCAGGATTTTTCTAAATCTACACTAACTGTAATTCCCTGCCCTGGTCTTTGGGGTGATACTGTGCCTGTAAAGCATTGTCGATCTTCATGTTGAGCTCCTTCAGCTGGTGCTCAGGGATGGTGGTGTTGTTGGAGCAGAAGAGCTGCTGAACCTGGATGCCTGCCAGGCAGCCGTCCCGGCCCCTCTCTCTCAGCCTCGCCATGGCCTGAGGGCACAGCAGAGTACTGGGTCAGAGTGACAGTAGGAACACCAATACTACTACAGAGCAATCTCACAGAGAAATGCAAGAAATACTTGAGAATGAGCAGATTCTACTGCAGAATTAGATGACCAGCATTTCGAAAAAGTGATTGTTTCTAAGTACATAAAGGACAAAACTTAAATAAAGGGTGTTTTAAAAAGGACAGCAGGAGGCAAATTTTCTTAAAATATTGCAAAAATCTCACGAAATAATAAAAGTTTGGACAAAATAGATGTTAAGCACTGGGAAATACAACTTTTTAGATGATAAAAAGCATGCATGTAGCTTCTGAAAAAGAGTCCTGGCAGCCTCCCTCTGCCTAAACGCCCCCCCAGCACATTCTACCAGGGTCTATCCAGGCCTAGTACCCTCCAGGGCTAACACTCTGCATGCCAGGGCTTAACAGATCAATCAACCCACTATTCTCCTCTCTGCCTCACTTTATACAACAAAGCTCAAAATGGGCCACTGGGACTGATTAGCCTGGGGATTAGTTAGGTCCTCTTACAAAACTGCCTCCTTTACATGGGTTGGGGTTTAGAGGGGTACAGAACATAACATTGCAGGTTCACAGACAAACTGCAGCCCAAAAAAGAGGAAATAGGAAATTGAGGTTGGAAATCATAAACGGCTGGTATTTCTCAGGAATGTGTAACAAGTCAGCTTTTCACCTCACACAGACAAACCCCATATTTGCAAGGCTCAGACCAGGAAGAGTCCTGGGGCGCCCTGTGGCTGCATACCTGAGCTGCACCTTTCCATGAGCGGGAGGCTTCCTCCAGCTCTGTGAGAGGCCCGAGGTCAGAGCTTTGGGAGCGGGCATTGGCGCAACGCTCCTGGGCCTGGGCAAGAGCCTCTGCCAGGCAGGACTGGGCCACGGGCTGGACCTTCTGCAAAGCCTGTGATAGAAACTGGAAATGGACCTGCATCACCGTGAGGAAGCACCGACCCAGCACCTATAAAGACATGACAGAGATTACTGTTACAACATACCTCATTCTGAGGAACATCCATCATCAACATGCTCGAGTACCTAAGTCAGGATGTTTGAGACACCAAACAACATGGACGCCCGCAGGCTAGGAAACTAACATGTATGTCCACATGCCTCTGCGATTGGTTAACACTCTGAATAACCAACTTCCTGTGCTAGTTGACCAACAAAACACTGTTTTCTAATAGAACAGGACCTTAAAATAATGACTGGCTGCCGCACCAACAAGTAATCTTATATTTTGTATTTTCAGGCCTGTGTTTTCAAGATCCAGCAACTAAGAAACTTAGTTCCTTTTACTTAAGAACAGAGAACATTAGGCTTGACATTACATTATGTTCTGTAAATTTGTAAGAAACATAATAGACTTTTTCCTTCACTATAAAAACACTTTATTGCAAGGTACACTATGTGATTTAAGCATGATACTTCCCTTGGAATGAGGTGCAGTATATTTATATACTTATTACAAAATAGTACATTTTCATAATGCCACACCATTAAAAGGTTGACTCATCTATCACATTTGTTTTTGCCATCAGATGACATGAACTATATCAGCAGATTGTCTTCAGGCTGCTCCGTTTAATGATAATAAAATTAATCATTAAAAACAAAAAAAGAGGATGAAGACACCTGGAAGAGTGCCGTAGTTGACTATAACACAGTCTGGTTTATCCATCAGTCTAAAAAATAACCATCTCCTCTTTAGAGAACATTTGTCCACCTTGTTTCCCTGCTGTTTGCCACAGCAAATACCAGCAAAGCTGCTTTTGAACAAACAATCTAAGAGTTAAGGCAGCGTCATGAAGCAGAAGTCAGAGAATACAACATCTTTCAAATTAAAACATCTTGTCAAGGCAGATTTTAGCTAACTAAACATGTGCATGTGTTTGCATTTGTGGTAAATTGTGTGATGTAAACCGATATCAAACATCTGAGAATGAGTACAAAGTGTATTTGTATTTGCAAGCAAAAGACAGACAGAGAGCATAACGGATTGAATATAAGTACATCAGTGTGTGAGTCTGTGAGAGGGAGAGTGGGAAGGTTTGTGTATTTATACTTAAAGACTAGACAATTGCAGCCAGGATAGCAATATTTAATATATGTACTTCTGTTTATTAATCCTTGCATTGCTTTTAACTTCTACTAATGTAGGAAAAAGTACAAAATTGGTCATCAGAGTTGAAACATAGGTTTTCTGTAGACAAAAAAACCCACCATCCTTATTAATGGCTTTGTGGTTCAAAAGTGTCCTAAAGGCTTTCTCATCATTGCCTTTGTCACAGTTTATTCAATATTTATCACAGGTTTATTAAAAATGTTTCCTATATATATATATATATATATATATATATATATATATATGTATGTATGTATGTAACTCCCTTATCACAGTTGCTCTGTTGATTTGTTAAACTCAAGCAGTAAATGTAAATTTTTCAAATTTTCATTATTTATTTACTTTTATTTTCTAATCTAATCAAAGAGAAAATTTACATATAAGAATTTAATTACACACTGAACGCTGAACTATTCAAGCGCTCCACACCTACTGAGTTGAATGAGTGTGTGTTTGTTTGGTGAGAGAATAGTCCAGGCTTAGAGGCTGTTTGTTGTCCAGTTAGCAAAATAAGAGAAACAGGACACCACAGGATCCACCATGGTCACAGGGTTTTCTTTTTCAGGTACCTACTGAAAATATCTCAAGGGGGAGGCTGAGTTGTAAAGACAGAAATATGCTGCTGCTTTCTGATGGCAGACAGGAACAACAGGACGCAGCTACTTTCCTTCTTAAACACCACACTTCATGGAGACCAAAATTAAACTCTGTGAATGACTAAAAAGTCATGAAACCTCCACTTGTTGGAAGTTTTGTGTTTCTCTAACAACTACAAAACAGGTGAAACAAACCAGTGTTGGCAAATCCATCATCCTCTTTGAAATGTGTTTGAGCCACGACTTTGACAGCTGCTTTTTATTCCCCATTCTTCCTTTACTTCCTGTCACCTCTCTACTGTTCACTGTCAAATAATGGTAAAATGCCCCCCAATTTTTTTTTTTTAAAACATAACTCATGTCATTAAGATCTCTGCTGCCCTGTTGGCCAGATGAGTCAATCTTTGAAAGGCAGGAAGATCCCTATTATCACTGATATCCCTATTTATATCCAGAATAAACAGATTAAAAAATGCTATCAGAAAAGTAAATTGTTGTGTTTGAAATCTGCTTTATTTACTGTATGTATTGAAATTTTCTTTGGTTAAATTGTCACCATAACAACAACAAAAAATGTACTTTTAGGGGTCCCAATATATATATAAAAAAAACACTCCACATCATATCATTTTTAGCCTCAAACTGGTCCATTATTGTCCACTTTGTTGTGTATTATCGCTCACAACATTCCTACACTCTTGTTTCTTATTGTTTACTTATTATTATGTTGCCGTTCAGTATCTACTATGTTTTAGCAAACAAGGTGTGTGTTCAAAACAAGGTACAGATATAATGTTTACTATCTTAGTTTTGTGTGTTAGCATGCTAACATTTGCTAGTTAGCACTAAACACAAAGTACAGCTGAGGTTGATGGGAATGTCATTAGTTTTGCAGGTATTTAGTCATAAATCACATATTGGACAAACAGATATTTTGACCTGAAGATGGTGCTAGATGAAAAGTCAGTGAAATAAAAGTTTTTACAATTCATCATCTGGGGACCACAAATGTCGGTACAAAATTTCACAGCAATCCATCCAATAATTGTCAGGATATTTAAATAAAAAACAAAATTGTCAACCTGCTGGTGGCACTTAAGGAAATGTCAGAGGAATTCCAAAGTCAGTGGGATTCATCCTCTGGAGACCACGAATGCTCGTACACATTTTCATTATAATCCATCAAATAGATATTTCAGTATGGATAAAAGTGGTGGACCGACTGACAGACCAATGTTGCTATCACTAGAGCTGTGCCGCTAGCATGGTTAATACAAACAACAGCTGTAAAATGCAAGTCTGTGTCCTTAAACTCAGACCCATCATACCATGTATAAAATAGAACGATATACTGCCTATCCCTCCGCCCACTCCGAGCTTACTCTGGGAGGCTTGATAAACACAGGCCCACATCCAGTGTGCACAAGATGAGAAATTCCTGCTCCTGCTGTTGACGTTGAGCAACTAATCAGAACTCAATCAGTCGACGGGGATTTAGTGTGTATGCAAAGTAGACAAATAATAGATAAGAGAAGACACATATAGCCTGATAATTGGACACAACACATACTAATGCCAACTGATATCACCTGAAGTGTATCCTAATGAAGACCACAAAATAGCATGAATACAAGCTGACAATGCGATCAAATGCAACTCATAGTGTTACAAAGTCGTCTACAATAACCAAGGGAGGGAAAAAAAATGAGGCCATGGCTACAGCACAAGATAATGGATAACACATGTGATTGGCTATGCAGTATCCCACACAGTCATGGAAAATATGAGGAATAAGTGCAGCAGAGCCAAGCCGACGTTGGGCCCCTCTCAAGCCCAAACAAGGCAAATCATGAATCAATCAACATTTATACTTCTATTTTCTGAGAACACCTGCACTATAAGTGCACCAAATGTAGGAGAGTGGTGTTCCTGAGATCCAGACCTCTTCTAGGGAAAGGGAGTGTGAGGCTGTTATAATAGCCAGATGGTTATGTCATGTTGCTCCGCTGTCTGATCTGTGAAAAAACAAGCAGCCTACCTTGGTTGGTTAATGTCAATTCTGGTAAATCTTTGTCTTTTGCTCGCTCACTACTTCTTATTTTAATTTCTTTTTCTGTGACTTCCCTTTTACGCAATCACTCTAGGGAAACGGGAAGGTCACAAATGCCCTGACACCTGAATTTCTGGTGTGAACTGGTCACTTAATGTGAATATGTATCACATCGCCACCCACTCATAAAAACATTGTTCCATAGCACTACCAGTTGGCAAAAACTCCAAACTACACCAACCTGTGAGCAGCAAACTACACTACATTTCGTTACAAATCACACATGTGTTTAGCCTTACTTTAGACTTACTCCAACTAACGCTGCTTTATTTTTGTACTTTTGGTACAGACGTTTTTGTGCCCACTGTTGCCAAATGTTATCCTGGCTGCCTTACAAATGTTCATGTGGTTGGCCAGCAACAGAGAGGCTGAAACCTCATAAGTTGAAATCCAACTCATTAACTACGTAACAACTATGTCCTTATCCGTTGTCCTAACTGTAACACAACACAATATACAAGTCAAAGCCACTGAAAATAACTCCTACAATAAATACACCACATGTTTCACTGCAATTAGATCAAGCCCTCATATGATATGGCTACATTTCATCAAGAAACCAGCAACTGTATAAAAAAAGACAGCAAGAGTTTTTAACAGCTGAAGACCAAGGGGTTGTTTTTCCAGTGTGTTTCCAGTGTGCACTGGGGTTGGGGCTGGGAGAGCTTATGCAGTTGTCTGAATAGGGCAGCCATGAAGGTCTCTCTGGTCGTGGGGACCTCTCCGTCTGCCTCTGGTCTTCGCTCTGTGGTTTAAACTTACAAGCTCGGCAAACGGCCTCTAAACAAACCGTGACATTTTCATGCATATTTGGCAGTGGAGTCACTCTGAGCAGCCAGGAAGCCGGGCTCTGATTTGGAAAAAAAAAGTGGTTTGTTTTGCAGACTGCACTGACCTGAACTTTTGGGGGCTCTAGGCAAAAAAAAAGGGGGAGGGGGGGGCAAAAGAAAGGAGGAGGGGAAGGAGACGTGAGCTAGGGAACAAAGGGGGAAAGCTTCACATACCACAACTCCCCAAACTCAGAAATGCATTTGGTTCTTTCTGAAGACCTCATAATACATCCAGCTGCCAAACAGCATTCCTCGACTCATGCAGACAAAGGAAAATCCCTTTTACAGTCACAAATACATCACATCGTAAGGGACAGGCTGAATTAGCAGCAATTACTACAAGCTAGGTCTAAACAAGTTTAATCTGTACGTGCACAGAACTTTCTTCCACCAAAATAAAACATGGGAGACAGCAGTGCAGATATTTATTCGAAAGCAAAGCTCTACTTGAGTGAACGCAAACTTCAGCTACAGATGACTCACCGCAAAATCACAAAGCCTGTTGCAGATTAAATGAATTATAGGTGCACGTGAACAATGTTTTGATCACTTGATCTTCATCAGCTTTAACTGATATTTCTCACTTTCTATTGTTGATACACTTCCTCTGTCCAGCACTTATTCTACGAATCCCTATTTTGGCAAACACTGCCCTACAACTGTAAAAATATGTATATCACTTTTACTGTCACCATGTTCTGCACTATGAATACAAACATCTTGTGGGACTAAAAGAAATCACTTACTGTGCCATTTAACCCCACTACTTGTTCATGTGTAACTGGCACATTATACTTCACTCTACCAACATAATATTATTGTGTACCTGCAGCGTTCACACACTCGAATAAGGCCATTGTAAAGTACACTATTAATGTGTTTCCTTCTCTGCTTTAACAAACGTACCCTTTATGCCCAGGGCCAGACAGCAAGTGTGAGTGCCAAGCCATGTGGTCTAAACTTTCACAGACTTGGGCTTCCTCTAATATTCATCTGTACATATCCAAGACCACAGAGAGTCAGATTTACTGACTGCGGTGCAAAAGTGTTTCCTGTTTTGGGCTCAGCCACATCCACTGAGGTCCTGCAGCCCCTACGGTGTCTTGGCCGCAGCCATGTGCCCACTCGCTGCTACATGCTAAAGGATTACTGACACGCGGATAACCTCCATTATTTCTGCTTTATATTGTAATGTTTCACCTACACAGAGCGACCTGTGGCACATTGCTACAGTTTTGTTACAGCTGCCACAGAATCAGATATAATGGGATTTTTTCTTTTGTCTAAAGCCTGAAATGTAGCAAATATGAAGATTGGCAGGTGAAATAGAGAAATGCAGGTGTAGCAAAGAGGAATTCGACAAGGTGAGTAAAACTGGGGAGTCTAAATGCAAGCAAGCAAACATTTTAGGCTTTTTGAACTTTTTCTTCTTTCAAATGTTATTACTGAATTAAAATCCAGTAACTACTGAACTCAAGTCACAATGTGACACAATGTGTATTTGCTGCCACAAGACAACAGCTAAGAGACGTCTTCTCCTAATCCGTGGGACAGGGGGTGGATAGCCACACAGACAGTTCCAGAGGCTCACAACTGTGTATTACATGGAGGATAAATAAGCAGATGTAGTAATCATAAGGAAGGACGGGGTTTAGGCCGGGGGGCCACTTGGGTGTGGTGTACAGCTGAAAATACAGCTTCTTCATGCCGACGGTCTCTTAGGGCAGCACAATTACGGCAAAGTTGGCAATTGGAATTACTCTCATAAATACTGTAATTGAGATTTTCCACAATTATCAATTCATGATTATTACTTCTCACAGCAAGAGCACCTCTTCAGTCTCTTCAGTTTTGAATCATTGTGATCAGATCATTCGCAGATGCACATTTCAGACCCATGCTGTTACCTGAACTGAACCGGTGCTTGAGGTTGCGTTATCCAACCTGGCTTCATGAACCTTCTGACCTGGGTTTAAAGTGGGTTTGACACAGCCTAGATGTAGCAGAAAAGGGTGAGCAGGGGTTTCTATAACAACTAGCCTATAGGATTACTACACTGTTATTATTGCTCATGATTTCTAGTTCTCTCAGCCATAAGGTCTTTTCCTTCCCCTTACATAGAGTCCTCAACTCTGTTGAGCGAATATATTTATATAAGATGTGACACTGTGCAGATGCAGAACAGCGACAATCACAGATTAACCAGTCTGGAATTAATGGTTGGACATACGTGTGTGTGTATATCCCTCTGTGACTTTTAGGGAAAGCTGAAACTCTCTCAGTTAATCAGGTGTGACAAAAGACAAATGGAGAAAAACAACAATTTAAAGGAGAGAGACACATGCAAAAGGAATTTGAGACAAAGACAGAAAATGATTCGCACCACACAGCTCAGCCTTTTGGTTATTTAGTGCATCCGTCTCCAAACCCTCTATTAAACTCACATGAAAAACACCTCAGACACAATGTTTCTCATTTTACACATCAGCAAATTCAGTGCTATGGAGAGATGGTGTGACAAAAGATGACTTTTCTTCTCACATCCTCAGTGTTTTTCACACCTCACCCTCGGATCCTGACACCAGCTTAACACTGGGCGTGAGAATCCTATTTGAGCCAGGAAACACTGATTCATGGAGCCAGCCTTCTGACAAAGCGCAGCTAAGCATCTTAGCACTACTGCTAGAAGACGAGTCATGAGTAAATTAATATGATGAAGTATCAGGTGCTTAACTACAGCACCTCGGGATGTGAGCTTAACTAACCCTTTCCAGGAAAGCAAACAGTACACTTGAATGTCAATATTTTTTTTGTTCAGTGGCAGACATGAGACAGAGCCATTTTACTTAAGTCAACACAATAAGACACTCCAGTATATAAACGAGTTTAACAAGTGAGATGGTGTGTGATTCTGTGTGAGCACCTACCTCAACATCCTGCAGGCTGAAGTCGTTCTGGTCTTTGAAGTTGGCGGCCCCGGCGCTCAGCTCCATCAGCATCTTGGCGATCTCAGGCTTTATTGCTGCAGTCAGCCTGCTGGCCGCCTCCATGACGTGTTCCTGCACGTCCTTCAGTTGCATAGCTGCTTTGGAATAGTGAGAGTTCCTGAACACACTGCTGAACAGGTCTGTGAGGAAGGCGCTGGCCCGGCAGAACACGTTGAGGGCATCCAAATATTTGGAGATGCCTTGCTGGATATCTGCAACTGCGGTAGTGGCGCCAGAAGGAGGTGGGTGGCAGCTGCCAGGCATGCCCACCCCGGTTCCCATGGGCGAAGAGGCCGAGCAAGAGGAGGCCAGGGAGGCGCTCAGGGTCCGGCTCAGCTCAGGCATCTGGTACTGCTGGTGCTGTTGCACTTTCTGCTTGGACCCGCCGAGCAAAAAGCGACGCTTGTAGTCCATTTTACTTTCCTGCGCACTACAACAATACATAAGTGGTGCAACAGCACCGGAAGCTGCTGTTTTTAGTTTGTTTTTCCCCGCAAAGTGCTCTTGTCCTCTTTACAAAAACACCAAACCCAACGGTCTTGAAACTGTTCAAGTTACGTAAAAAGACAGCTCAAGGATTCCACCTGCCAGAGGCTCATCTCAGTCTGCCTTGTAGAGAGGCAGCACAGACTTGGGTGAGGTCGGAGGCCGATCAAAAAGACTGGCAGGCTGAATGAAATGCTTACATGCAGCCCTGCTGCAGATACGTCAGGCCCAGCTTAAAAAAAAGCAGACACACCTCCAGATTCTCTGTTTCCAGCTTCAAACACAATTATCATAATAGGGGAGGAAAAGTCAAAAACACTCCTTAATTTACTTAAAGTGATACTACAGCCAAGTTTTAAAGTGCATTAACTTTCCTTCAGAATGGGAAAAAAAATCCTTCTTCATACAGTATATAGAGTATATACACATATGTATGTACATATATAAACCTATACCAGCCTGCACTAATAAAAGTAGAAAATCCTTTTAAAAGCTGAGAGCAAAAGTGAAAAATGAATCCAAGGAAAATGAGACACTGGTCAACAGCACGGAGGAAAAATGACAGTAATAAANAAAAAACAAGTAAATAAATGCTGGAATCAGAGGATGTGGTTTTGGCTCTTATTGTGCACTGGCTGGTAGAGGAGCTGTGGGAGGCGAAGGGCAGACAGATCCAGTCCGTCTCAAATCCTCTTCACAAAGCAGGACTCTGCAGGCAGTGAGCAAGTGGCCAGCTGATAGCTCTGTCTGCCTGTCTGAAGTCTCCAGCAGCTTCCTGGTTTCTCCCCCGTCTGCTGGCTGAGGTAGATATTACTCACCGCGGAAACAAGTGTGCTTCCAGATCTCGCTGTTTTCCGCGGATGCAGATTAGAGCGACAAAAGCACAAATGTATCTGTAAGGCCTCTAGGTCATTTCCTGAGGGAGGAAAGGGCAGAGAGACAGAGGAGAGGGTTAACATCATGTCAAAGAGGAAGGATGAGCTTCGTTACGACTGTTTTACTGTTGCAGCCCAAAACAAACCGGACTGTTTGGTGCAATTCCAAACATGACCAACAGATATGCAGCTACTTTACATGAACTGTAGTATTTTCATAAAATTGTCTGCAAATATTAATACTAAGTTTTAATGACAAGCCTGAATGTTACGTAGAGTGACAGGAACACAAATATGAAGTGTCAAAAAATATGCCTTTGAAAAGAGCACATCCAGCAATAATTCATATTCTAGTATAAAAACCTGAAAGCAGAAGTGAGAATGTTCACAACAATAATTTCGCAATAAAAAAAACCCAGATAACATGCATCGTGGAGTCACAGCTTTAGCTTCAGCCTTATTTCTGATAAGTGAGATGAATAACTGTCATTTATAGGATCATTATTACACAACTTGAGATCACAAGACCAACATGTTGGAGCTAGAGTCATCACATTGTAGTCAAACTGTGTTGATCTACAGGGGCTGACCATCGGCCAGAAATGGCACTGTGTTTCCTTTTCTTAGGGCTGATCTGTGCTGTGCAGTCACAACCTGCCACTATCGCCAGAAAATCTTTACTATTTCAATTCCATTATGAAATCTTAAATTATATAATTTCACCAAGTGAGTACAGTTGGAAAGTTAAAGTCCAGCTGAAATCACATTTATTCATCATAGCTTTTACTGTTAAAAAGGAAGAAAAATGTGGAAATATCAGAAATTCTCCCTTTCCTCTTGCCGGCTGGAGGGCGTGTCGGTGTCCGTGTTTGATTGACAGCAGCAGGTATGCAGCAGGTAGGTTACACACCAAGAGACAAAGCAAACAAACCTGCGCTGTAGCCTACATGTCATGGGCAGACAGTTGTTAGTGGTGTTGAAGAGTAAGGACCACACCAGCATCTAACCGGACTGAAGTGACATTTGTAGGTACGTTTGCATGCTGTTTAATGTGCTGCAGCTGAGCAGCTAACTGGCCTGCAAACTGACGTTAGCAGTGCACTTTTCTGCGGGGAATGTTTGTTTGGTGGCTCAATCGACAGACAAAAAAGATGCAATTTAATTTTCAGTTGGACTTTAAATAAATGTAACATCAGTAGTGAGATAAACTGTCTGAATTCAACCCCTTTTCGTCCCAAGTGGCTGGTTCACTTCACTCCCAAACAACACCAATAGATGAGACAAGACTTTTGTTTTAGCAGAGCCTTTCCTTCCACGCACATGTAACAAGCTGCACCGAGGCCAACCCAATCACTGACAAACTCAATCTACTTCTTGTACGGTAAATGTAAGTTACAAATATGGTTTCAGAAGTCTCAAAAACATCCTCTTTAATTCGACTCAACTTGTTTTGCAAGTGTAGTTTATTTTGTTCTTCCATCTCTACTGCACTTAAAATCCCTTTAGGATGAAACAGCTCTTAATATTTTATTTCAGTGTTCAGCACCTCATATTCTGCATTTCACACATTAAGTGTAACTTGCAGCATTACGACTTGTGCAGCGGAGCTCCCCATACTTCATGGTGAGAAAGTGCAAGTTTCACAATAACTGGTTTTAGTTTTTTGTTCAGTTGTAGATACATCAATACCGTGATAATATCAAACCCCAACCATAAATTGTGACATCCATAATATTTTAGCATGAATCAACTGTTGTTGTGACAGATAAAAAACTGTTTTTTCCTGCTCTGATTGGAAGAGGATGATATTTAGCCACATTTCTCCAAACTTGGTGGTAATATTATATTACAGTTTGGTAAAGAGCTGTGGTTTAAAGTTGTGCATTTCTAGACGATTACTAACACCATACCTCACACAGAGCGTCTCTGAAAAGAATCTCTGGCAGTGTCTGGTTTAGCAGAGCACAGCTGCAGAGAGAAATTCCTGCAGAAGCCATTGTTGGAAGACACTGCAGGGTCTGTTGAGCTACACATAGTAGGAGTCACAATACTCTCATTCAGTACCCAAGCATTATATGGCTTGTCCTTCTCCCTTTGGCATTTTCACTTGATTATGAATATAATATTTTACATTGTCAAGATCAAGGGGAATTTGGCCTCGCATGTCTTACTACAAGTAATCAAAAACAACCAAAGGTCAAGGCTGGTGATTGCAGATTTCAGACAGACTTGTTTAAGACTGAACACAGTTAGGGACATTTCTGACAAGGAAAAAAAATACTACTACTGATGTGCAATCATCTAAAATGCAACATGCAAACTCTACAAAAAAAACCTGGCTGTGTCAATAAAGCTGACAGGAACTTGAAATAAAAATGACCTTAAATCGGTGTCAGAAAGTAATTTGTTGTGTTCTTTCCATTTCCATCCATCCAAAAGAAACATACATTTGAAAAGGTGAAGAACAGGTCTAATACCTTTAATTTTTCTGAGGTAAAAAAATAAAATTGGAGGGTAAGTTCTGAGTTTGTGTTTTGCTTTAGGCTAGTAGGTGTAGCTTTCAAAGAAAACAGCCCATCACTAATCCTGTTCCTTTGCTGCGTAGAGCCCTAGTGGCACTGAAGTCGATACAGACACACTCCTGATGATATTACACTCAATGGGACACCAAACATCAACATGACAGACTAATCTGTTAGATACACAGCTCCCGACACAGCATGGCTATCATTCTGTGGAACATTCAGACTCTGTTATCTTGTAGCACCATGCTGAAAGCTTCTGTGTTTTGGGATGAGTCAGGAAAAGCAACTTGTGGAAAAACATACCGTCCCCGACTAGATAACACCATCCAGTCTGCTGTCATTGTACGCTAAGCAGCTGCGTGGTGGCCTTACATGCGTAGCTTCCATTATGCATCCCCGCCAACACTCTCCTGACCTTCAAACCTCACTTCCTTTCACAAACAGAGGGGTACGCCCCGGCAAAAATCAGCCCACCCTCATCTGTCCCTGGTCGTAAAGTGGAGAGAAAGAGCCAAGGGAAACTAGTGACCTCCTCAAGAAGGGACAACAGAGATGAGCTTCCCATTTTTTAACTCTTACATTACAGGCAAGTTGTTCGTATTTAAGTTATTATTTAAAGAAGGGTTATCTACTTACACAGACACATGCATGCGCACTTTTATCACCGGTTCTGCCAGTGTTACTTGTTTACATCTTCCAAAGGTTTCCTCAGAGGTTTCCCAGTGTTTTCCTAAACAAAGCCTGGTGATTTCCACAAATTGAAGCTGCTGTGTAAACTAGTTCAATTATAAATCACATCAGAGGTTGGTTGTCGGCTTACTGTGGTAAACACTTTTTCAAGATCTTTGTTCTAGGGATCAGATATGCCAGATCAGTATCGCCACCAATACGGACCTTGTTAAGTGGATTAGGTATCAGCCATGACGTGACAGATCCACATTAAATACAGTTTCTTTCTCAAACTCAATATAAAATCCAGTGTTTCCACCATCAGTTACATTCATTCATTCACACCAGGCCGCCCTGATTCATCCCCTTGTGTTTCCCAATGTAAGTAATTACCAATAGACTTAATCCGTTACCAAACCTCATTGTAGCTTTACTGTAAACAGAATATCACACCACAGGTATATTTAGCCAGTTTTCCACCATCACTTCTCAGCCTTGTAGCTACAATCAGAAGTAAAAAAAAAAAGAAAAAAAAAAACAGCACATGCAAACTGTCTACTTGTTACTCAGTGGCAGTTTGAGGGCAGCTAACTAGTGCAACAGTGCAGACCTCTAAATCCCAGGGATTACAGCTACAGTGAGAACCTGCCAGGTGCCCCACAATGCCTGCTAGTTGACACAGTTAATAGGATATTAGCTTCTGTGAGGTAAACAGGAAACCTGAGCTTAGCTAGCCTGGGGCTAACCACTCCAGTTCTCACACTTTCATACTGTTGGGCTGAATAACAGGGAAGAGTACAGAGATACAGTATGTGCATCAAGTTGTTTGGAAGAAGACTAAACAGGTCATCGAGGCCTTGTATTTCATTGTATTTTGTTTAGCATGGTGGCCCTGTAAATCAACTTGGGATGCCATATTATTTTCATTTCATTTCTTATTACTATACTTATTAAGTATTTATTTGTCTATTTCAGTATTTCTTCAAGACACTATTGACACACGCAATGCAGAATGAAATGGAGGACCTGCTCACAGCTGGAAATAATCAAAACTAATTGTGTGGCCAGTGGTGAGACGGCTTTAGGAAGGTGGTTTGTAAGACCAAAAGTTAAATATTTAATCTTTGAGAAAACATTTTGCTTTTTTGTTAGGTTTAATTAGCAGCAGTATTCCAACGTCACAGTTTGACATCTGCTGACTCGCATCTTTTCTCATGTCCTGACAGTAAAAACATGCTAAATCACATAGATTTTTTTGTATATTAAATGTAAAAACTGTATACTATGAAGATATAATATTGTATATACTAGTATGGTATTGAGACATGGCATGTAGCTTCAACTAGTTCTGTGGATTTTGACTTTTGTGAGAGTGAAAACCTCGTCTTGGTTTGATATAGTTTATGGCTCCACGCTCCTCAGAGTGAATAACAAAAGTAGGAACTGATTAAGTGCAGTGAGTCACAGTCCATTTCGCCTGAACAACAAAGCCAGATTTCTTTTTTGTGGGCTACTTGTTTTGTTACACAGTTGTTCCAGGCAGATATAATTTATCCATGCAACATTATTAGAGAGTGTTAGTGGTCTACATTTCCTTCCTGGCTACAAAACTCTGTAAGCAGAGGTTATCCCAAGAGAAGCAGACATGGCTTCAATATTAATGAGGCCTGCTGGCTTCACGGGGTAACTCCATTGGCTGCCAGCCTCCTGTTGCAGGGCACACTGTATAAGAGATTGCACCCAAACAAACACATGTGATAGGAGAGTCCCTCCGGATGCACTGGAGTTGTGCCAGCCCACTTTAATGTCCTTCCTCCAGCAGGGGCTGCTTCGGGCTAATGTTAGCTCTACTTCCCCACTCACCGTACATGTCAGCTGCTCTGCTTCAACAGGAAGGGGGGTTAAGGTTTCCTGGAGCGAGCTCCCTGTCGCCAGTAACAAAAATGTCAAACCAAGTATGCCACTGGGTAGGGGTATGTAGTAAATCACAGTACCAAGTATGATTTACCTGTCTGTGCAAACCTCCAGGCAAACAACAGCAGCTATCAACAGACAACTAGGGGGGCATTTTAAAGTGGTAGCATTCTAGCAACAAGCTCCAAGAAGCTTTCACTAAAGTAAATCTAATAAACCACCAAAACACACAGAATATGTACTTCTCTGCAACAACCCACTTCGCTATCATTATGGGAAACATATTTACACCTGGGATGGTGCCCAGTACATCTGCACCCTTCTACTACTGCCACTGAGCAGCTCCAATCAAGCACCATTGCTCAAAGGCACCTTCACACCAGCTGTTGAGAAGCATTTGCCTTTTATTTTATTCACTTTCCTCACACAGATTTCCCAACGGATTTGACTAAATAAACCAGTCGACCCTCTGGTCACAAGCCCACTTCTGTAACCTTCAGGATACTGCCTCTCATTATACCAATAGCATTACTTTTGGATCTCCAGCGATATTTGTGTGACTGTCACATCACAGCTAGGTAGCTTAATAGCTGTGGATGGGGCAGCTGTTACCCATGCTGACAGCTCCTTATCCATCTGCCACTGTGAGGCAAACACAGGCCCTCTGACGCTCCAGCCACAGGCCCGACATTAGCTCTCTCATGAAGTCTATTTCAGCCTCCATGGGCAAAACAGCTGCCCTACGGTCCACACCGCACTGTTTTTAGACACTCCAAAAGGTTCAGCTCAAAGAAAAAAAATGTTCTCCCCTACATCTGTTGCCAATGAAGCAAAGGAATGCATTTCCCCAGAACCCTCTTAATGTGGGTTCAAACGAGCACAAAAAAAGCAGGTCAGGAAAACCAATCACAGACTGGAAAACATCTCCTCACAATATCATGTCACTGGGTAAAATTTATAAATGTATAAAAAGAACTAATTGAGTTTGGGAAAGCAGGATTCAGACTGTTTATTTGGTAGGAGAAGCTTCACTGAAGACATTCCACAGGGCAGATAAGCTACAGTAAAGTCTGAGATTCAGCAGACAGGTCGAGGAGGTCAGTCCAAATGACAGAACAAGTGCCGTGAACAACTGTGTGACAGGAGCTGAGCCAGGCTCCTCTTGCCCACAGAACACAAGGAGAGTATTGTGGCAGGCCCTGGTCTCCTCATACCAGCACATAGAAAAAACACACTCTCACACATGCAGCTGCATGACTTTGTGAGAGGAAGAGAAAAATAAAGGCCTTGGCTACGATTTAATATTAACTGCAAATAGATTTTCTGCCGTCAATATAGTGTTTCTCCTGGAATTATTTTGTAGGCAGCTGGTGGTTTGAGGGTAATGTCTGGTTTTGTTCCCATAACTAATCCTGTTTTGGTCCCATTTTTGTTCTGAAGGTTTGGAACTAAAAATACATTTACTTTGATACTCAGTTATCATAAAAAGCTGTGCATATACACTTTTCTGTGAAATCGTAGCCAATTCTGCTCGATTGTATGCTTTGGCAGATTCTACACTTTCTATAGCAGTAGTAAAACTTTTCCTGCTGCTGGAGCAAACCACCGTTGAGTAAGTTAGGACAAAAAATAATACTCATATCAGTCAAGAGGCTGATACGGTCGGTGAACAGGCTGGATAATATTAGGCTAACCTGTACTGTCATAACAGACATTGTAAGTAGCTTATGGCTCCAATAAAAATAGCAGACAAGCCACTCTAACAAAGGACATACTTGAGGGCCCCACAGGTCTGTGTCGCATATGCAAACACCCATTTCAACATGTGCCTTTGCCTTAATCAAATAATGTGTTCCAACACCGTAAGAAAGAAAAAATGAATTTACTAATTAATTTAAGTCTCACCGGGGGAATCAAGATGATAATGGACTTCTAAATGGACACATGAATGCCAATAAATAAGAGGTCCCATCTGATTTGATCTAATCAGAGCATTTGAAGCATACATGCCTTCCAGTATTCAACTGTAAGCAAACAGAATTAGCTCAGATATCCCCTCCAGAATAGCAGTGTACAATAGTGTGTGTTTAGTGTGCCCAACCGGTGGGTTTCAACAAGTGAGAGCTGTGATGAAAGGCTCTGACGTCAGTTCCATTCATGAAAGGCTGGTGGCAACCTGTGGGGATGAAAATGCTTCCCTCAGCCTATATTGAGCATGCTATATATTGAGGTTGCAGGTTGTGCTGCGTGCCAGCCGCCAGGGTGCTGTATTTTTAGCCAGGACAAGAGTACAAATTTATTCTTCCACTTTAGGCACAATGAGACAGGATATGGAGGTGCTACAGGAGGTCAGAAATTCAGGCTCGGTCACACAAGCAGCAAAACTGTTCCCATATTTTTTAACACCAGAAAATCAAGCCAAATACACCAGAAAGTGCAATAACTTCAAGTAATTGTGAGTCACAGAAACCAACAACCTTCTACACAGAAGAGAAAGAACGGTCTCCTTTACTACTGATGTCTGGAAGAGAGTATGTGTAGAATACATTCACAGGCATGATAACAACAGGGTATAGTAGGGTGGTGGAGTAGGGAGCCATACTTTTAAACAGTGGAGCCTGGTTCAAGCCACTGCTGAAGTGCCCTTGAACAACAGATCAATTCTCTGTCAGCTCCACTATTCACTGTTTGGTAGTTCAACCTTGACTTCCAACCACCTCGTGGAAAAGCACAAGCAAAATATTTCCTGCAGGGATTAAGAAAGATAAGTATCACATTACATTAGAGTTTCGGGGCAGCCTTGATTCTTGTTTTATTTGATCATCTCTAGTGCACGAGCATTCATGCATCTCACTGGGAACATTTGACGGAGGGGCAAATAGCTGACCACAAACTAAACTGGTTTCCCAGGAGACACGGGTGAGATTTCCCATGCTACAAGCCCCGTCCCCCTTATCTGTAAACCCCCAAGCTGCTTCTCTCTGGATGAGGACTGGCATCTTATTCAATTCTGCCTTGAAAATAGCCCATTTGGTTTAAGTGCACGAAATAAGCTGCGCTAATCAAGCAGTAGATGAAACAGCAGTGGAACTGATGTAGAGCTGAAACATCCCCTGTCACAGAAGAAGCAGACCCCCGCCCCCTGCCACACACCAGTGCAAATAGTGTTGTTAGTTTTGTGCATTCAAATGAAAGTCCTGTCACACAATGCAAACTCAAACAAGCCTGCATTTCTCTGATGCATGGGTCGGCAAAACTTGGTTGTAGGTGGATATTATCTAACACGATGATGGAAGTGCATCCAAACCATCCTTTGCTTCTAACTCTTGGGCCAGAGGTGGACAACATGGGGTAACTATCACAGAACAACATAAATATTATTTTTGATGGACGGTGTCTGGATTTTCCACTAAATATTACCGCTGTCATGATGTCTCATTTGATGTGTACGACAAAATATACCCCGACAGTGCTGTTTAATTCAATACTGCTCCTTCAAAGCAGCAAAATATTACATTAAAGTATCAAGTGTTTATAATATGATGATATAAACTCTGATTTGTTTTTCATGCCAATGAGACAAATTTGTTTACAATGAACAGACCATTTGATTGAATTGACCTGACTCTACCTAATTAATACCGCGCTATGTTTGAGCCCTGCCGCTGAAGTTTGTGTGTCATTAAAGTGTACCAAAGCATGAAAATGTTGCAACAAATTGAAGGTAAGGTTTAGCTTCCTTTTTGTAACACCTGTTGTTCTTTTGATATCATCTTGAGGAAGTTAGCTTTGTAAAAATCTCAAACTTCAGAGATAAAATAGCTTATGGCCACAGACACACACTTTAAAAAGAGCAAAATGCGAAAACCCAATTAATCTGTCTGGTACGATCTGAGAGAAGAAAGTAAAAATCAATACACAAAATGTTCGAATTCCCAGGTTCTAATAATACCATGTCCTGGGTTAACTCCCAGGCTTCCCCCAGCAGAGACTCCTCCGTAACACTCATCTGTATAATCTATGTGCAGCACAAGAAACACTAGGAAGGCCTGTACTCCACCCGAGGCAAGCACAAACAGTAATCTTGTGACTGTATGTCAACTTCCTCACGGATGCAATGTTAGACTAAGGTACAGTGTCGCCCCTGGTGATATCACATGTTGACAAACACTGACAACAACAAAAAGAGAAAGAAAAACAACTGGAGCCTTAGTACTAGTCCACTAACTGTGATGACCGTTCAGACACACAGTTGAATAAGCTATTGAAAAGAATGAGTTTAAACAGAGACAGGAATTTTGCAGAGCAAAGCACGTATTTCCATAGTGACACAGCTGTGGCAGAGGTCAACATGTAGCTGTGCCAGCCTACAAAACTCAATAAAAGGAAGGCAATGACCTTAACATGAAAGCCTCCTTCTAACTGTGAAATTACACTTTACTAAGATTTTAATGTCAGAACACTTTATTGGGCCTCCAGTCAACATCATCAACATCCATACGATCCTATGACTGAAAACAACACAAACAACTTTCTACATGATGCAAGTTTAAAAGGTCATAACTTTTTTACAGTCACATTTCTCAACACTGTTAACAACATTTTGCTTTAAAAAGGCAGCAAAACCAACATATTAGAATAAATTAATTATTACGGACAACAAGGACACTAGCAAAATTTGATTTCCCAATTCTGTTTATATCAAGTATTTTCCCTTGTAAAATATGGATGATACAATGAGAACTGAAACTGACTTTCAGATTCCAACCACGAGCAGACTGGCTGCTTATGACGAAACCTTGCAGCCCTGGATAATTTCTCCTTCAGTCATGCACAATGCATGACACCCTCAATCACTGACTGTGATCATGACCAAATCTCTTTGCTCTATATGATCAAACCCTACAGGCGACTAAATGATCACTTCTACTTTCATTCCTACACTCCCACCAACCAAAACAGGAAACACTTTTCACATGATGTCAAAACACGGATCCCTGGCTGGACTGTAGGTGCCTGCACCCCTCCAGAGAAGTGGGGCGACCTTATTTATTAATGCAATTGCAGAGATCTCGTCTGTACTGTGGAGACTAGCTATATAAAGCCACGTATATAAAGTCACAGTGGTTGTGCAAGTTACTACTCTTGTGTTCGCAGTGTTTAAAAGCAGTCGAATAGAAACGGCTGAAAGAAATAGTTCCCAGCATTCAAGCACAATTCCTGCACAATAGTCATGTGAGATGCATCGGAGGAGCTCTATATGTTATCAAACACAGCACGGCTACTTAACTTAATGCAACAGCGAACCAGCGTTAGTTACTTAATACTGCAACTTCAGTGAGGCAGAAAACTAACTAGTTGGTTAGTTTTGCACTTGCTAGGGGATTATTTTAAACCCTGATCACTATTTAGCAGGAAGGTGTAACAGAATCCCCGCAAGCGCAGTTAGCCGGTTTCATCGAAACTCTCCGGGATGACATGGCCCAAGTCATGGGAACACTATGTCGCAGCTATTAATACGGCCTTTTAACGCCCTAAATGCACAGTCGCCGGAAAGGCTTCCGCGGCATCAGCGCATCAACACACCAAACGTTAGAAAAGCGAGTGACACGAACACACCGCACACGGTCGATACCCGGTACTCCGGGTCCGCTGCAGTCCCGACTTTGACACTCGCCCACTGGCCACACAGAACCAGACACTCGCTTGTTAGCTAGCAAGCTAGTGCACTTTCCCTGAAGCCTATCAATACTGTCAGTCTAACGTCAGCCACAGACATGAGCTACACTGCCCCACGGGCTGTAAATCACGCCTTTGCTGCCCGTTTGTCCAACGTTAACCTACATTAACCGTTACATTTGTGTGCGGTGGGCGATCACTGACTGCAGCGCAGAGCTCACAACCAAGACCATCCAGGTCCGTTATCGGACATGCAGCCAAACCAGGTCGCTGCTAACGCTAAAGCTCATTAACTCACTCTTCACCCTCACCTGCATTAACACGGAAATCCGTTTGTCAAGACGGGGATCACATCTGAAGCATCGCACGCAGATACGAGCCAAGGGGCGATGAAAACAGAAATAACCGACACCGCCAAATCGCTCCCCCTCCGCTAGCATAGGCGGATGCGCTTCATCAGCAGACATCAAATTGGGTTTGTACACCAAAATATGAGCGTGTAGTTGCACAAAAATGTCGCATGCATTTGTAGCACTCTCTGAAAACATTTACCCGACTGTTTATGGGTGTCTAAGACTTCAGTTACGAGGGGGAAATTGAAATAAGCACGTCAGAGTGAGGTGCGTCCGATAATGGGCGCATCGGCGTTTCATCGGCTCTAAGCAGGCTAGCTACATAGCTCAGCGAGCTAACGCTAGCTACCCAGCTAGCTCTCTGCGACACGATTGTGAGCGCTGGCGGAGAGCACAAGCTAGTGTAAGCGGCCCAGGGGTGCTTCAATACAGGCCAACTGCAGCCAGAGCCACCGTAACCCGGAGGAGACCGAACAGCTTCAGTAAAACACAAGAAAAATGTTAGTACATGGTAAGTTAATCACCACATCGCTCACCAGCTCTAGGCATCCACCCTCTTGACAGCGAATCCCCTGTCTGTGTGACCACCGTCAAGACCGCGTCAATAAAAACAAACACTTCCGGTAAAACCTTCACAATAAAACCGTGACAGAGCAACAGGGCGAGCCAGCTGGGATTTAAAACATTGTTTTAAATAACATATGTTTTCATTTGCATTTCCTTTTATGGAATTTCCAAACGTTATTTTCAGTTTTTTTCATATAATTACCATTTTAATAGGCCTACAAGACAATCAGTGGAATAAAGCAATTTTCAATTAGAAAATTAAGAATGGAGTTAAACATCATGAAAGGATTAATATAGTAGGACCGCATGCTTTTCAAGAGGAAGTGGAACCATAAGTATATATAAAATTATGTTTACTGTGAATTTGTGGTGTACTTCAGTGTAGAGGCAGTTTGTAACCATATGAAATAAAGATGCTGAAACAAACTTTTACAATACATGGGTGTAATCATCTGTACAACTTTTAGTCCTTATCAAGAATACTAGTTTTCTCTTTACTCAGTGATTAACATAATAACAGAATGAAAGGAAAACAACAGTGCGTCAATCTAAGTGTTTAGTGTCATTAAGGCATATTGGTGTATTAGTCATAATGTTCACCCTAACAGACTAATTCTTATGATTTCTTTTTTATTTCGTTTGTTAATGTCTTCCACTCCACCTTTATTTTGAAATTAAAATGCCATTCCCTAAATTAAAATAGTAATAACCACCGCGCCACACGCACATTTCAACAACATGAAGTGGTGTGATAATTATTCACAGTTTGTCCCCCAGGAACAAAAGCTGCTCTCCAAGAAAACATGGCAATATTTTTTAAAATATCATCTATTCAGATGGTCTCTTTGTGAGATCCATATTTGGTCAAATCACTTAAACCATTTGCTGCTGCTCTTGTTGTTTGGACTCTGACTATACATAAAAAAAAAGAATAATTTGTTCAATCTACAGACTTTTCTCGCCCTCTAATGTTTGATAAGGAATACTACATCCTGTACTGCATACTTTTAAAAACGGTCACTTGGGGGCGTTGAGGTCCATAAATTGCTGTTGGACACAACAGTTAGTGGTTATGAGCAGCACCATATTCATCCTTCATTCTTAAAACGTTTACCTGCTCCAGTCTACAGAGAGTAATAGTAATGGTACAATGATATTTGACTGCAATGCTTTTGAAGAGGATTTCAACTTTTGTGTTCAGATAATGATAATGACAGAGAGAAAGCCACAATTTGCACTGAATATTAGGTAACTTGATTTATCAATATGTACCTTTACATAAAATATACCTTGCATAAAATATAAACTATACAGCATGTATCACTGTATGGATTATCAGTTTTCACTGTCCAACTTTTTGTCTGGACTTCATTTGTATGGTATAAAAACATAAATGATGTTCGTCTTCCCTTTTATGTGTTTCATCAGATCACCATGACACTAACTGGTTGTTGATAATAATCACTGAAAAAAAAAAGGTTATTGTGTTATCTATTTTCTATAAGATATGAAGAAACATAGGCCCAAATTACAAAATACCATATTTTCTGAGGCAAAGACAACAGGTTAATGGCTCTCTAGGTAAATGAGAGAAATAAAAATGACTGAAAGTTTTGAATTACATTTTTGTTAGAGTCTGAAGGTTGTGACTTTTGTGCAAATTGATGTATCTTTATATATCATACAACATTTTGCAACTTTGATACCCTCTTGTAAGTGATAATGTCTTGTGCGATGACTATTTCTAATGTAGACAGCAAATGTATGTATTTCAGAATTATTTACGAGAATGAACTGCAATACTGTCTGTACTGTCTGATGATTTGAGCAAGACATTGAACCGCATGCCACTGTGTTGGTGTACTGATGACGCTCCCCTGCCAACATGCACTGTAACCCTGCAGGACAGTGTGGAGGTGTGACACGCACAAGCCCTGAATATAGAGTGTCTCTTGTAGGAGGGGCAAGTGTGGATCTGGACTGGACGCCCTTCAAAAAGCTTTCCCTCTGACCTGCCCGGTCCCACTCAGCCTGGCTAGTCGAGCACAGCGGAGCACAGCAAGCCCCTCTGGACATCATGGGACTCACACAGGACCCCAACTTCCAAAAGCTCCAGGACTGGTACACAGCCCACGCCCTGAACCTCAACTTGAGGCATATGTTTGAGGCTGACAAGGAGAGGTTCAACAAGCTCAGGTATACATCCTATTAAAGCTCTTTTTATTGTGTAAAAATGCAGTATGCACAGCATCATGGGGCAGGATGTAGGTATTTTGTATATTAGACATTTCACATGATAATGCTCTGATGCATTCCTGCTATACGGCTGTGCAGCTTCATTACATAATATTGAAAACTAGATGTCAAACCGCCACTTGACCACAGAATCATACTGTTTGTATTTGCTTTCAGTCACAATCTTTGTTGTTCAAGTCACTGATGTCTTTCTGTGTTTGCACAGCCTAACACTGAAAACTGGGGATGGAGACATTCTTCTGGATTACTCCAAGAATCTCATCACTGATGATGTCATGAAGATGTTGGTTGATCTGGTAAATTAATTTCCATCTTATTTATACGTGGCTTTTCAAATGCTGAAGTAGTTTTTTTTTATTAGCTCCCTTATAAATACAATTAGATGAAAAGCTGTTACGGACAGTTGTAAGGTAGGAAGCCCATCACTCATTGCAGCAAGTTGCAAGTGGGGGTCCATTCATCTGATACATGACTTCATCTTGAGACAAAATATGTGTTTTTTATGTACACAAATTTAATGTATTGATTGGTCATCTATTTGAATCATACCCACAATGTACCATTTCATTACTGGTGTATATAATTTGGATATTTTTCTGTAAAGTACTAAAATTTATTGTCTTCTTCAGGCCAAGTCAAGAGGCATAGAAGCTGCCAGAGAGAAGATGTTCACTGGAGAGAAGATCAACTTCACTGAGGTGCTCATTGTTGACCAAATGCCAGCTGTAACTTGACTTATGGCAGTGTTCATCTCGTGACATTTATCCTGGTGGGGTGAAACAGCCACTGACACAGAGTTTACACCATGTGACACAATGACTCTCGCACATAGGCTTGTTTTTGCCTCTTTTTTTTTTAATTGAACATTGAATACAGCAACAGCAGAATTGTACTCCCTGATCACCATCAATATAAGCAGCCAAAAGTAAAGGATCAGCGCCATGTAATGCTGAGTGTAAGTGTGTATGTGTGTGTTTTGTTTCCTGGTGCTGTGGATATGAAGGGCCGCGCTGTGCTCCATGTGGCTCTGAGGAACCGCTCCAACACTCCCATCGTGGTCGATGGCAAGGATGTGATGCCAGAAGTCAACAAAGTTCTGGAAAAGATGAAGGGCTTCTGTCACGTGAGTGAAATGCACCAACAGGAAAATGCAAAATCACAAAGCTTTGTTGCACATTTCACAGTGTGAGTTTAGTCGTTCTGCTTACGAAGGTTTGATGCAGCTGTCAGCATTTTGTAGACAAATCTGGTTAATGTTTCCGATGATTGTGTTTATCTGTTGCAGAGAGTTCGCAGCGGTGAGTGGAAGGGCTACACAGGAAAGGCCATCACAGATGTTGTCAATGTCGGCATCGGAGGATCTGACCTTGTGAGTGCAGTTTATGTATTTTTGATGCATTTTATTGCAACATTTTAATGATCACACGATTGACAGCTCACACATTCACTCCTGTGAGCAGCCCAGCACAGCCACAGTCTTATCTGAATTTGAAACTGAATTAATTTTAAATTGCAGGGCCCCCTGATGGTGACTGAGGCTTTGAAGCCTTACTCAAAGGACGGCCCGCGTGTGTGGTTTGTTTCAAATATTGATGGAACCCACATTGCCAAGACCTTGGCACAGCTGAATGCTGAGACAACCCTCTTCATCATCGCATCCAAGGTAGCTGGTTTACACAGAGCAGATTTCTAAAAACTGCACCACATTAACATCTCACATCTGAATTAAAAGTGCTTTCTAATTCCTATTTGTGTTTACACAATCAGTTTGTCCAAAATCTTTCATGGACGGACCAGTTGTTAATTAAGTTTCCATTCAAGTAGATGAACCTGGTCGTGCTGCACGCCATGAGAGGCTCTTTCCAGGCAGTTGAGCCAAGCATGGCTAAAAACTCTATATGCAGTTATTCCAACATACTAAAAATTGCCTCATATTTAGTGACAAATATCTTAAAGACTCTTTATTTTTTTAGGCTCTGCTGATGTAGAATTTGGTAATAAAACTCTAGTTCCTCTTTTGCATGCAGATCTACACTGTAAGTTTAGTTGCATTATATATTAATACTTGTTAATACTCTCCATTTGAAGACATTCACCACCCAAGAGACCATAACCAACGCTGAGTCGGCCAAAGCATGGTTCCTCGAACATGCCAAAGATGTGAGTACGCAGCGGCCTCAGACAGCAGCAGCATTTTGTTAATTGGCTGACTGATATCTTTCAGTCATATCCTCTCTATGTTTCAACAGAAATCTGCTGTTGCCAAGCACTTTGTGGCCCTTTCCACAAATGGAGTAAGTCACAAAACACTATTTACAGGTTAAACCTTCTCTCTCTGTCCAGACATCTGATCCTAACTGTCCTGCTTTTCTCTGTCCCCTCCCTCAGCCCAAAGTGAAGGACTTCGGCATCGACACAAAGAACATGTTCGAGTTCTGGGATGTGAGTGCTCTTTAAGCCTTAAAGCAGACTGTGTGCAGCAGGTCCTGGCTTCATGCACAGACTGTGATGGGGACCGTAGGCAGCAGCTATAAATAAGCTAGAC
Source organism: Oplegnathus fasciatus (assembly GCA_003416845.1). Lineage (NCBI taxonomy): Eukaryota > Metazoa > Chordata > Actinopteri > Centrarchiformes > Oplegnathidae > Oplegnathus > Oplegnathus fasciatus. The sequence goes on from NTHP01000474.1 coordinate 408,046, forward strand.
TTTTGACCTGTGAAGTAGGTGGGACGGACGCTCTGGCCAGCAGCTGCTGGGTAATCAGAAGCCTCTCTCTTCAGACTCAGTTATTATTGGTAGTGACCTTCTCTCTTGCAGAGGTTACTGTAAAGGCTGAGTTGCATCAAAGGTCAGGGAGCTGCATTTAGTTACATTGTTGGTATTTAAAGGGTAACAGCTACAATATGCCCCTTATGTCACAGAAAAAATGGCTGCCAGTGTTTTACACTCATTGCATACACAGAGTATACAGTATTTTCTGACCCTAAGAGAGAGAAAAAAACTGGACCAATGGGACAGGACTTGTGCAAAGGATAAATAATGAAGTGCTAAATGATGAATTGCTCAAGTTAACGCTCATTAAAGATATAAATATTTTAGTGTTTAGATAGTACAATATAAACGTGTGGCTTTAGGTTGATTATATTAATGTTGCAAAGGAGTTTTGTGTAAGGATATGGATAAATTGTCAGTATTTTATTATTTTTCTTTTAGTGGGTTGGTGGTCGTTTCTCCCTGTGGTCTGCAATTGGAATGGCCATTGCCCTGCACATTGGTATGTACAGTGAAAACACACATTTTTGTATTTTTTTCCAGAAACACAAAACTAAATGATTTAACGCCATTATGTTTTGAATTTGAACATTTCTGACTTTGGCGCCTCCCAGTCTATGAGTAGTACTATCAAAAAGGACACCGTGGCAGACAGCGATGCAGGCATCATCCCTCCAATTTCAAAGATGCTGTAATGACATAACAACACTTAGAGTCTGTGTAGGGGCTTTGTGAGGCTGTACTGAGGCACAGCGGTGCTTTGAGCTAAATGCTAACGTCTGCTTCTAACATGCTCATAAAAATGTTAAAATGCTGATGTTCAGCAGGTATAATGTCCGCCATGTTCACAATCTTAGTAGCGTGTTAGCTAACATTCGTCTCTAAATTAATTAGCGCTAAACATGAAGTACAGCTGAGGCTGTTGTCGAGACATTCAACTCAAAACCACAAATGCCAACCTCATGGTGGTGCTAGTGGAAAAGCATAAGGTTTCATCATCTGGGGAACAGAATATCTGTACAAAATTTCATGGCAATCCCTCCAATAGCTGGTGTGATATTCAAGTCTGGACTAAACTGGTGGACAGTCTTACTGACCAGTTCCTACAGCCACGTCGCTACCAAATTCTACACACTTTGTCTTGCTGATATTGGTGGAGAGACACTGAAAATGCACAAACCATTCCAAACAATCAGTTCAACTGTTTAATCAATAGTTCATTCAGTCAGTTAACTTTTCTGTCTCCTCTCCTCATCAGGCTTCGACAACTTTGAAAAGCTTCTTTCAGGAGCTCATTGGATGGTAGGTGCTTCTCATACACCTTCAGTTCTCCACCTCTCGTAGAAGAGGTAGAAAAACTTGTGTAGCAAAACTACTCATGAGCCTTCCTAGAGAGAAGATATCGAATACATGAATGTAAATTAGCATCCCTCCCTCTGCTGCAGGACAACCATTTCCGCACCGCTCCTCTGGATAAGAACGCTCCCGTCCTGCTGGCTCTGCTGGGCATCTGGTACATCAACTTCTTCCACGCTGAGACCCACGCCATGCTGCCCTACGACCAGTACATGCACCGCTTCACTGCCTACTTCCAACAGGTCTGCCCCCACTGTGCCGCAGGCCTCACAGGTTTCTGTGAGAACATCAAAGAGAAGATCAAGTATTATTTCATATATTATTTAAAAGATGATTTTGAATTAGCTAGTGGAGGTTCATCATCCCTCAAACTGACAAAAGAGAGAATGGCTTTGTGGACACAATCATAGTATGCATGGTGATACTAGCACGGACTGTCTCTGTTAATAGTCCACACCAGAGGGAATTCAACACATGTGACAGTTTTGATAAGTGTTTGTTATCTAGGGTGACATGGAGTCAAATGGAAAGTACATCACTAACCATGGAGCACGTGTAAACTACCACACTGGGCCAATAGTGTGGGGAGAGCCAGGAACCAACGGACAGCATGCCTTCTACCAGCTCATCCACCAAGGTAACATCATCCGAGATCATCATTCAATCACAGCAACACATACATGATTCAGTCAGTCAGAGTGTCTAAGTATTCTGTTATCCTTATCCTATCTTCATTGGTGGAGTTGCTAGCTGGTTAGCCTCATGCTACAAGTCTGTGGGTTACCTGTGTGTACTAAATGTGTCACTAATGTGGTCCAACTGTGTCCAACTCAGGAACACGCATGGTGCCCTCTGACTTCCTGATCCCAGCTCAGTCACAGCATCCCATCAGAGACAACCTGCACCACAAGGTACCACCGCGTTAGAGGAACCAGTAGTGTGGTCTAGAGTATGTGTGCTGATACGAAGTTCCTCATCTTCTTTAGTGGAGTATACCCATTGAAATTATGATTTTTGCTTCCTTGTTGTAGGCAAGTACTGGTTGAACCTTAGATGCAAACACAGTTTCATTACTTTACTTATTTACAGTATGAATTCACCTTCTTGTGACCCCTGCAGTGGTGCACAGTTAGTGTGTGTACTTATTGCCTGGAAAGCCTGAGGAATACATATTTCTGAGAGATCATCCTGAAAGGTCACACATTCTTCCACCAAGACAGCCAGCTAAAGTAAAAGACACTGAACCTCTATGTGCTCCAAGAGTGTTGATTGGACTTCCACAGAGCTCTCACAGAGCTGACAGGTGTGACTGAATATGTATTCTTGGTCAGATACGTAGAGAACTCAGTAACGAGGAAATTCACGCTGCAACACTGTAAAAAGATGTTCACAACCTAAACTACATATTGTAGTAGCTAATCTGCTGCAGGTATGAAAGGCAATATGTCAGTACATTAGAGTGCAACACAGAGACTACTGGCTTGCAAGTCTGACATCTATATCACTCACTGAAAAACATACACTGTGCTGTATCTGAAGGCGTGTGTGTGCGTTTGATGTGGCTGTAGATCCTGCTGGCCAACTTCCTGGCCCAGACAGAAGCTTTGATGAAGGGTAAGACGACAGAGGAAGCCAGGAAGGAGCTGGAGGCTAGCGGCCTGAGCGGAGAGGCTCTGGAGAAAATCCTTCCACACAAAGTAAGTTGAATCAAGGAAACAATGACTGACTATAGAGAACGAACACCCTGTGCTCGGCAGCTCTCATGACAACAACAACAAACTTAAACCTGAATTTGAGAAAAGGCAGTCATCTCATGCTACTCAACCCAAAAAGAATCACACTTGATATGAGGAAGTGCTAACAGCAGACTATAGTAGGTAGCAGGAGTAAGAAAACACAGGAGGTAGTGCCCCCCTGTGACCACGAATAAACATAGCAATCCAAACCTTCTTAAGAGCATTTGTGATGACGGCATGCACAAAGTGATCTGTATTGTGAAATATTTCTCCTTGTTTAATTGAGGTATTCCAAGGAAACAGGCCAACCAACTCAATCATCTTCAAGAAACTGAGCCCATACACTCTTGGAGCACTTATAGGTGAGAGCAAACAATGTTTCTCGTTACAGCCACTGATACTCAAATGAAGCCCATGAATGAAATAGTGCGGTACTGTTATTGTTAGTGGTTGTAGAGGTAGTTTTGTTTTGTTTATTTGGATCCTTTTTTTAGCACAAGGCTAGTCTCTCACATAGCACGCACATACACATCATAAACACAAATGATTATAGATACCTGCACACACACTCGGTTATACATAATCATTCATAGTTACACACACATTTCATATACACAAACACATCTGTATATAGAGTTAGAGCTTAGAGTCTACAGTCTATTATATCATACATGTTGAAAACACATTATTGAAAATGTCTGAATGCAGCCTCACATGTTTTATTACTACAATCTGCAATCTGTCCGCATCTCTGTGAGTTGCATTGCCCCACGCTGCACAACAATAACTGATGTGACTATAAATTAGACTATGAGATATGCCTTTAAGGATATCTTCAGATGGATAACTTTAGATAGTACCAACAGTAATGATCCCATATTGCTACAATGTACAGATGAGGTTTGGTCAGGACGCTGCATACTGTTGCATAGTAACAGTCAGTCTGTTTACACTGGGGACGCCAAACTAAGAGAACAGGTTATATTATATACAGCTCCTTTGTGTTACCTCTGAAACAACCACCTAACCCTCTCTGGAGTCTTTTTTTTGTTGTTGTTGTGATAATGATTACTCTGTCTTGTTTTACAGCGATGTATGAGCACAAGATCTTCATCCAGGGTGTAATGTGGGAGATCAACAGTTTTGACCAGTGGGGGTGAGACAGTTTTTACTATACATACTATACACAACACACATACAGTGGATAAACTACTGGCTTTATTGAGCAGCTTTAATTTCGCAACCCCTTAACAAGCAGCGGCCTGCCATCATTACATACTCCAGTGGAGTTTCCAAACATACTAAATATGTCAGGCTGAAATGTGTGTAAAATGATAGACAAGCCATCTAAAATATTTCCATCTGATGACATGGTGCAGCCATAAAAAAACACGGAGTCTTGGGTTTGAATATTTCACTCAGTGTAAGCATCATATAGCTTCAATGAAGAGAACAAACGGATACAGAATATATATATATGTGATACAATATATAAGATGATTTTCTAGAAAAAAAAGGGGGAAACTGGGAAAAATGAGTGTGACTGTGTGTCAGGGAGTTGGTGAAAAGGAGCATAACTTTTTCAGCATGCATAAGGATTGCTGAAAAATCCATGACTTGCATTTACCCCTATTTTTTCTTCTATTTTGGTACAATCCTGCCCCTCAATTTGGAAGTCATCTCTAAAAAGAGCATTTAAAAAAAAAGGGACATACGATTAAAAACTCACAGTGTCAATGTGGCTGGAACTGTCTGTTTTTCATTAAACCCTTCGTGTTCTTCAATCACTGAACCCAACTTCTCTCTCCTGCTTGTGTCTGCTCTCCTTCCCTTCTGCTTTATTAGAGTCGAACTGGGCAAACAGCTCGCAAAGAAGATCGAGCCTGAGCTCAAGGACACCGCAGAGGTCCACTCCCACGACTCCTCCACCAATGGACTCATCAACTTCCTCAAGCATAACTTTGCCTGAGTCCCCCCCCACCCAACAACTTCCACTTTACTCCACATCATTATCCATCTAATCAGCTCACGAGCTGTATGGACAGGGGACTCGCACAGACAGCTGGTCACTCCCACGCAGTCGAGCTGAAGCACTCTGTGTGTTTTTACTCCCATTATGAATATCGTGACTGTCTACAGTGCTGTCTTTTCTATGTTTGTTGGTTCACCACTTTAAAGGGAAAAGTGTTTTGTATTAGTGTTGTGGAGGGCAGAGTGAAATACGCTCTTGCTGTCTCTCCACTGTCACAAGATATTTTAGTTTCTGGAATAAATATCTTTACACAATATCAGTTTCAGTGTCAGTCATACAGCAGCTGTTCATTGTGCTCCTACATACAAATGGCTGTTACTGTAACAAAGTGCTGCAAAGAAAATCATGTACTCTCTCAACCTAATGAGCGTGTGTGAGCAACACAGCACTAGATGGCATCAGAGTGCCAGGTTTATTTACTGGGAGCAAATCAGCCAGCCAGTAATCTACCATTTATTCAGTGGAACAAAGGGTCAAAGGTCAGTGCATCTGCACTGTTCCTCCCCACAAATCCCCAGACTCCACAGCATCCATTTAGAGAGAAAAACAAACAGCTGGACTAAACAGCATCTGGACTGCAAGCCACTCCACCCTGGCACTATATTTAAACATCATTAAACTTAATTTGCTTAATGTTTCAGCATTGTGCGCCAAAATGTGCCTGTGAATTTCTTCTGCAAACATTAAATCACATATAATAACAGTATGAGAGGCGACATCTCTCACAATACATCACGTGGTGCTATTAACCACGACGCACTGACAAGATGAAATATGTTTCACTATGTGTCGTTCTCCTGCTGGGTACAATTACAGAGTGTGTATGAGGACAAACAGAAAGTTAAAAAAAAAAAAATCCTAGACCCCCAGACACTGCTGGGTTTTCAATGCTGTTGCCAGGCAACAATACTTTACTTCAAATCTAACTTGTCCTTTTTATCTCCGGCTCTGAAACAAGATACAGAAGAAAGTGAGTTTGACTGAGGGCAGAGAACCCTCCTCGTTGTTATTTTCAGGATGTTAGTGATTATTAGTAGAATGCTCACCAGTTCCTAACGTCCAAAACGTTCACGTTTTTGATTATCACAGAAAACTTGTGACATTTTTGCAAATGGAGTCACATTTCTGAATGAAACTCACCTATTAGAGGACTGTCAGCTGAGTCACGGGCTCACACTTACAGCTACTGATATTAACTGGAACCCACTGCTGAGTTATGACTCTGCTCCAGACTATTTAAGCCCCATGCAATAGGTTGAAATAAACAAGTAGCAAGTCAACATGAGGAAATAAGTGATTAGGCCCAGGCTCATGCATTGGAGAGCTGAATCAAACAGCAGCATGAAAGCATGAAAAAGGTTCTGTGTGCGTTCCTGAGATGTTTGTTGAACAATGGCGCTGCATACCCTCACATTCCACTTCATGCTTTATTGGTTGGACCTGTCAGTCATTTTTTTTTCTCTCTGGCCTGTTAAAGAGCCGCCCCCCTGGCTCGATCAGGGTCGCAACCTGCCCCAGTGCGGTGGTTGCCATGGCGACGTCACCCCCTGCCACTTTCGACTGTGCAGTCCCAAGTTCATGGCGGTGTCAGGCGAAGGGTTGGAAGTGGGGTTAGGGACTCTTCTGAACTACTATGCTACAGCCCGTTCAAACATCTTCAGAGAGGCATGTTCTCCACGCACTTGTATCATTTGTATTCATCATGAGCCACAGCGCTGGAAGCAGTTTGAGGGTCAGCATCCTTGCATGTAAACAAGCTCGTAAACTCGGCCTCAGTGGAGAAGAGCGGCCTGCAGGTCTGCAGCCAGTTTTAATGTTCGCTTGAAGATTGCAGGAATGCTTTTCATGTGCACGAATTCAGCTATCCTCCCCTCCCAGAAACCTTCAGGGAACAACCCTTAAATTCCCAGTCTGTAGACTGAGGCTGCCATTGACAGCAGTGACACAGAAACCCTGCAGGCTGTGAAAAAAAATAGCCATCGAGTCAAGCTCGGCTTCATTTTTCCCACGACTACTGGAGTTATATAAAGATTAACTTAAGTACGTGGGCAGAGCTCGTCATGCTGCAGCATAGGAAGCCAGCAGCAGTCCCATGAGGCTGCAGGGAGCTCCAGCTGACCCCTTGTTGCTCAGGCTCCATGTCCCCTCCTAAATCAGTTTCCTCACATCCCCATTAGCTGGATCCATCTTAGAATGCATTGTTGCTGGGGGTCCACATGGAAAACATGACACATCAAACCTCCTTGGCCTTAAAAATACAAGAACAATATGATCTAAGATTATAGTTCCCATGTTATCGCACCATCTAGTGAAGGGAAAAGTGAAGCAGTGCAGCTCTCACCACCCTGAGAAACTTTCAAAATATTCTTAAGTGAGAAAACACAATATTTTAATGTTTTGGTGTAAAAATATCACATGAAAATATTTGCATGGTCCGTATCTGAAAAATTTCTCGGAGATGTCTCTGACCTCACAGAACAGTCAGAGGTCTCTCAGCGGTTCACCTCTGCCGAACTAGCAGACAGCTGGGCTTGTTTGTCCTCCTGGGACGCCTCAAGGTCAGTTATCTGGTTATCTGTGTAGGCTTTCGAATACTGTGCACCCAAGATTTTTTTGTCTTCACTGCCTCTCCTGAATCCACAGAAATACAGATATACTGGCCGACATCTGGCTCTGATTCAGCATCTGAATGTGAGAGATTAAAAAATAAAAACTCCCACGCTGATTTCAGCTTGTGTTGGTCTGCTGGTCATACAGTTTATCATAATGTCCACACAGTGACTGTTGGCATCTCTCATTTTTTACATCAAGGCTGTTTCTGATGTCGTGATGACATATTTGGTGCCAAGCAGGCACGACTGTGGGGCTTTTGTCGCCAGCAGTGGAGGTAGGATAAGTTCTTTGAACCTTCACAGTCGCCTGTTTCATGAAAGTGACTCAGTTCAGTATTAACGAGAGCAGGTTTTTCTCTCCAAGGGCAATAGAATAGTTTATTCAGTCTTCTGAACAAGTGAATCGCTCACCTCTGCACTGCTTCTTCTGACAAAAAAATGAACGATTGGTGTAGTCTACACAGAACCTGAATGGTTTGTTGGATGGGTGAAAGACGCAGTTTCAAATCAGCAACTTAAGCCTACAGTACCAAACGAACCACACACTACTTCAATAATGGAATACTTAAGAAATGCAACTCTTTGGTTACTTTTGGGCCAAGTTGGGAGACTCACAAGAGACAGACTAAAACACTAGTGGTCAAAATTGAAGCAGCAGAGGCAGAGACATCCTGACTTTTAGTCCCTTGTGATGGGGTCAAGTCCCAAAAACAAAATAGCACAATTCATTAGACCTTCCATGATTGGTAAATATCTTTCAAACTCCACACCTTCAGTTTGTAACGCAAGTCCAAGCCAAGATAACCCTGATGACATCTTCAGGGTTATTTTCTCATCTCCCTGCAGAGCCACAGAAGACTTTATACAACAGCTTAAGTAGCACAAGTAGCACTCCCCATGACAAATGAACAGATTTTTAAAAAATCTAAATTCTGCCAAATCCAGAAAAATACATTTCCTCACTCGCCCCTTGTGGTATCCATTCGATATCTGTGGTTCTGCTGCATCGATTGTGATACTTTTCTAAAAACTGTCCATCGTGAGTCTGACAATGTTATGGGACTGCAATGCTAAATCAGTGGAGTACTCTTTTAAGGCGCCGACCATAAACTGCAACTTCTCCGGTTGGTGTCCGGCTGGGGACCTTTGTTGCATGTCGTTCCCCATTTCTCTCTCCCCTCATTTCCTGTCATCTCTCCACTCACAGCTGTCTAATAAAGGCAAACAAATGCCCAAAAATATATAGAAATATGTAGCAGCTGAAAGCTTTGAAAAAAAATCTTCACAAGCAAGCAAATTACTTTCTTCCAAAGACATAGTCCCAGTGGAAACTGTCATCACCAAGGTCTGCGGATTATCCAGAGAAACCAGGATGTTGTTTCAACATCAGATGTTTCAGATGTCATTTTTTTAGTACTTTGAACATGACAGTTTCACAGGTGAACATCTCATCTCGGCACATAAAACCAAAACTGTCACCAATGGCGAGATACCACAACCAGGGGCGTAGCACGGAATTCTGGTCCCTGTACATAGGCAGTCTCTGAGGCCCCCCATGACTTTAAAATTATTAATACGAGCAATTTTCGTGGGCCCCTCCACACCTTTGGACCCTGTAATTTTTACCCTCCCCCCCGTTCTACCACAAGGGTTACATGAAAAATATGTTGAGGTGAACTGACCCTTTATCCAAAACAGCTTGACTGACACTGTAAAGGGTGTGTGTTCAACACAATTTGACTGATACAAAATGAATGGTATCCAATATTTTCTGTGTATGAAATTTGATTCTCTGTAAGTGGGACTCTAAACATTCCTACTCTGCTACTGTTGCTGCAGCTTGACACATAAATGACCTTATTTCAGGATTTCTTCCCAGCAAGAGCCAACATGTACGTGTTCAGAGCATCAGATGTAATCATTTTCATCAGTTAAGTTGAATCACTGTTGTTGCGCATCTTTCTGTGATAGAGAGCAAACTTTAAATTGGAAATGGCACGCTGGATTACTAAAAAACTCTGCTGTATGAAGAATCAGACAAGGGCAGCAAACAGGAGGCTGACATTTTTGTTACAGGAAGGGGACAAAGTGTCAGTAACCAAAGATTCAGAGTGTATGAGGTAATCCTGTGGTGAGCATATTTTCACTCATTTCCTGGCAGTGGAGGGACCTGTGTGCTCCAGCGGGAAGGTGTTCTTTTGTGCGGTGTAACAGAGCTCACCTCACAGCCGATCCCCTGGGGCTCCGCTACCTCTGCACACACACACACACACACACACACACAGCTCCCTGAGTCACAGGGTGGAACCCTCACACACATAAAGGACGCTTTGTGCCCCAACTCATGGAGCTGACAACCAACACCAGAGAGCTCCTCACACTGAACACCACTGTTCAGCCAACAGGAGAGCTCAGTAAGTGGGCAGACAGCGCTTTTATGTACACCCACACAAAATGTGGCTGCATCTCTAACTATCTGTGTATCAGTGGCTTATAAATACAGCTGCACCTACTGTAATTGAAATCCTAGGCTAAAAGGGTGATCGGGGTGTGTGCATGTTTCCAATTTTTGTTTTCAAGTTTTGTCCTCAGTGCAGGTGCAGGAACGGTGAAAGCCCTCTTCCCTCATTTTCCTCTCTTTTTGAAAATTATACAGTCATATCTGACTGGCATCCGTGAGGCCCGTCTCTCAACCAAGTATTTCCTGTAACTGAGAATAGAAGATGACTTGATTTGTTAGCCTCTTGGGAATTGAGCCAGGCAGCATTAATTTAGCAAGCGAGCAGTAAAAAATGGGACTTCTGCTTCTACTGAAACCCACCCACTCACCTGCAGGATCTCCAGAGACATGACGGCAGCACTGCATGTTCCTGTACTTTCAGTCCTTACAACCAGCCTCACACAGAGGCACCATGAATAACTTCTGAAGCTGCTATAATAAATATTTTCTATATTATTCATATTATTATATTATTCAAATAACTAATGTAAGAGGGGTCGGCTGTAATAACAAACCCAGAATCATCACCCAACTCTCCAGTTTCCCTCAGCTCTACCGAGTATTTAGCGCCTCTCAGTTCATTGTTTTGGTTTAACAGCAACTTTACTGTTTTGGTTCACTTTCACCGCTCTCATCAGCGTTGTTTTCAGCCTCAGCAGACAGATGTTTTCAGCAAAAAGCTCAGATAAACCCACTGTACGCTACCTGTCCAGAACCAAACGCAGGCAGTTAGCGCAGTGGAGCATTTAGCAGCTATAGAGCCAGATATTTTTCTTGAGTTGGTGGAGACTAAAAACAGAGCTAATAAGAGAGTGAATATTGGACAGAAACATAACTCCAAATGAACGCTAATGTTTCTCCATATCTGCTGGATAAAGTGAAACACACTTAAAGAATATGAAAAAAAAAAATCTATGGAGCTTCTCCATCAACCCCAAACATGATGTGATCAGTTTAAAGGTTCGGAGGAAGATTCACACTTTCATATTTGACATTAGGAGGAGAATTCCCGTAATCAACCTACTTTATGCTCCAATTAGCCCAACTGTTGTACAATGCAGCACCACAGGGGTGCAGTCTCCTCATTTATCTCAACCCAACAGCTTTACTCAAGTTGTAAAACCTAAAGAGCCGTTTTAAAGCCCATCATCCAATGAAACAGGAATGGGAGACAACATTAATACAAGTTACAGTCGCAGAAATCTGAAGGTCTATATTCTCTCACTCTGACCATTTCTGCATCTCAACCTCAGGGTGTTTTGTCAGCAGAAGTCCAAGAAATAAATCATTTATGATGTAAAATGAAAGACAATATTTGACCTGAGGCTTGTTTTTGTAACTAAAAAACTTAACAAATTCAGTGGACATCCCCACAGTATCAGTTTATCATGCCTGCGTGGTATTTCCAGGGATGTTTATGTGTTGGAGCAGTTTACTAAAAGGGGTCAGTACCAAGGGAACTGTCTCGTTTGTGACTGTGTTTCCGCTGGCTGCTCTGTGTCTTCTCATACAATCACATTTGTCAATTGTTGCTGGTTTGTCTCTTTTTCTTTATAGTTTTTAAACTAAAGGGTTTCTGATGTGTCATATCTTTTCCTGGCTTCAGATTATCTGACCATCAGAGTGGCGGGCTGCCTCCCAGGAGGGAGAGCCCATCACATGATGTTGCTACAAGGTTGCGTGCATGAGTGTAATTATACAGCAGTATTCTACTAACAGTGGACAACACCGACCCCGAGCACATATTCAATGCAGCTAACGATGATTTGTGGGAGTTTTTGTTGTTCCCATTCGGGGTCTGATGTTGTAATTGTGTTTTTTAATTAACAGTTTTATTCATTTTTTTTATAATGTGGGTGTTATGAAGCCTTTTGAGACTGTCGACTATGACTAACTGCTATATAAATAAACTTGACTGGAGTAAACTACAATTTGTAAAACAGCAACATTAAAGGCAAGCAATATGAAAAGGAGCACAGTGAAAACAGCCAGAGTGATCCAACCATAATCCAGTGACCCCTGGATGATCATATCATATCAGCAGGAGACAAAGAGCTACAGAGTGACAGAAGAGTGCAATTAGAGTGAGGGGAGGAAATGGGATATGATGGCTTATAAAGTTGAATCTTTCACCTTTAACAGAAAATTAAAGGTAAAATAAAAGAGGCATGGCAACAACATGAGAGCTCCATCTGAGTCTCATCTACATCCCAAACACTTAAAAACCAGCTCGGCCGCGGGAAAACCGCGCCCATGTGGTCAACTCAACCGTTCTAGACTCATCTCCATATGTTGTTCTTGTCCGTACCTCTAAATTAAGTTTTAAGTTTTTACGTTAACAACATTACCACTTAAGTACTTCACCGCCACTGCTGTTCATTTTAAATGAATAGTAGTCGTGGAAAGAAAAAATAATGCAAATAAATGCAATTATATAAAGAATGTCAGTTTCATGTCAGCAGAATAAAAGAGAAAAAACAGACATTTTTTGCAGTTAGCTACAAAACCACTTTATTGAAAAAGCAGATTATGTCATCTACAGTTAAATGATACGTCCCGATTTTTAATACATTAAATAACTTTAGACTTTTTTCATGTTTAGATAAATAGATCTAGTTTCCTTTTTTTTTATGAACCATCTAGGTAATCAAAACACTTAGCGATACAAAAGATGTGTGACAGGTGTCGAGATGTGCTTGTTGGAACTACCAGTAGGAGAAGAAGAAGAAATCTTCTCTTTCCAAGTGATTTTTTGACAGAAAAATAAAATAAAAAACTAGCCTCTTTATGTACAGGGTAACTAGCTGTGTGCTATGCAATAGAAACTGAAGTAGTACTTTTAAATCAGGTGAATTAAGACATCTTTAAAGGGGACACACGCTGATGTTAAGTTTTTCTTGGGGGTTGATACTGTGCAGACAAGTTTGAAAAAAATGCCTCATTCTTCAAGTATGGCACACTTTACTTGACCAGAACCCCTGTACAAAGTTGAGGTTAATCAAATGACAAGGGGAATGTCTCACATATGCAGTTTCTTTTCTGCTTTCACAAATATACAACCGGGAGGAGAACAAACACTAATCATTATTACATTCGAATGAATCTCATAACATCAGGTTACATTAGAAAACACTTCCTGCCTGTGCTGACCCCTGCCTTCAGTCTCTGCTTCAGTCTGTTTCGACACATTCAGTAGTATTTATTCAGACCTGCGTGTACAGTAATAAAGTATGAATAAGAGCTGGGCCAGTGTTTGCATGTGCTAATAGTTGGTGATTGTTTTATTCTCCTTTGACTACCAGATGGGTGGAGTTTGCTACAGTCAGAGGATGATATATCAGCTACTGGAACATTAACTGGAACGTGTGTAAATGCCGCCAGTGTGGTGCGAGACAGAGGTTCAAACAAACACCAAGAATTAGACGCAAACATCTGGAAAAAGGGAATGTGATGAACGAACGCAGTCATCAAAATCATCACTGGGTTAGAAGAGAGGGAGCAAGGGTCACTGTGATGGATGCTGCGCTGCCCTGCAAACACAGTGAGGTGCATGTGCCATGGCCCTGCCACTAGTACACACACACACACACACACA
>NTHP01000474.1:422228-438428 GCA_003416845.1 Oplegnathus fasciatus
CACACACACACACACACACACACACACATTTACACAATTTGCTCATATTGGAAATAAGCACATGTAGTTGGGGTTTATCTGCATAAATATGCAACAGCTCACATGTTTTTGCGAGAGTGTAGCCGAGTTTTCCTCAAAAATAGAAGTTCCCTAAAATATCTTGAATTCTGACTTTTCACATAGAGGGAAGGATCTATTGAGTGCCAATCTGAAAAAACTCATTGACGACAGTAACCAAGTGGGGAAGGGGTGAGGCTATTTCTTTTTCCAGCACCACCACAGCTCAGAGTTTCAAGTGTTTTTGTCTCATGTAGATTTTGTTTTTGCATATATACACATACATGCAGCACTCACTGCAACACATACATGCAAGCGCTTGCCTGCACACACACACACACACACACACGCACGCACACACGCACGTACACACGCACGCACACACACACACACACACGCACACACACGCACACAACCAGCAAGGGAAACATGGGAGGACTCCTATAAAAACGCAGGTGGGTCCAGCAGCTCGGCGTTTTCAGGGATGTCCTCCCAAAACACAACAGCAGACTGCATGGTAGACCCGAGCGAGACACAAACATACCTGTTCTGTCTTAAGGCATGCGGACAAGTGGAGGTTCCTCGTAGTAACGCACTGTGTTCTCAGTGCTCATGTGACAAAAACCAGTGTCTGGAAAACATACCAGGAAACAGTGTCCTGAACAGACCTGGAGCGAAAGGTATTTGCAAATAATTGTTCAAACAGTTTGATTCCTCTTTGAGTACCAGACAGGCCAGATGCCACATGCTGACAAATCGTGTTGTTTAGCCAAATCTTTTCCAATCAGAGTTTCTAAATCCTTTTCCATAGTTTGGACCACCATATCTGTCAGAAAGTTTGCATTTTCTCTATCACGAGCTGACGTTTGCTTTCTATGATGACTGCTGGGTGTCTTTGAGTTATCCACCAAAGGGCCTAAATCTCAGTACTTAAAGACCGATTTCTAGCTAAGCTCTCAGATTTTAAGATTAAGCTTAAATCTTAATCTTAGAGCTCTGTGCGATAACTTGGCAAAATAGTGGCACCCATGACAGAAGGTCGGGGAGGTCTAAAGTTAAGGTACGAAAACGCTTTGTTACATTTTGTAGGAATCAGTTACAACACGAGGCGTTACGTTGAACTTCAGTCACTGCTTCATTTAAGGCCACACATGCTGGAGATGTTAACCAGTTCAGCTTGTATGTCTGGCCACAGAGTGGTGGCATCAAATGTAACACAGATGATCAAGGCCCACAGAGATCAAGATCTATACCATTTCCAGTTGAATAGTCCAACTCATTTTTCAAGTCTCTTTTACTTTAACTTGCTGCTTGAGGTTTAACCGAAGACGGTGAAATTGAAGGTATGCAGAAATGTCTGACTGTTTGTGTGTGTTACAGCTGTCTACAGTCAGCAGAGAGAGGGGATATGCAGTCTAAAAGGAACACATTTGTTGCCAAAAACTTGATGTAGGCACTAAACATGTGGTACTCAAAGTGGAATAAAATAAATGAAAGCAAATACTATTTGAGCCAGGTCTGCTCCTACAAAGCCTGTGGATCTGTGAGCCACTGACAAGACACGAAGAGGAGAAATGATACAACAGACCCAAAGTCTTCAGAGGCGTCGGACTGCGTGACCGACAGCGTGTTTCACCTCTGAATCTATCGCGAGCGCAGCAACAAAAAAAACAGAGAATCTACATCTATGATCTTATGTGGAAAACATCTGCAAAATATATATTCATATATAAAAGACAATCTATGTGCATCTAAAATTTTCTTTTCCTGTCATAATATAATCATTAATTAAGACACTGCTTGTGAATCTCTCGAGGTCTCGTCTAAGACTTCTAAGTGGAATGTCAGTCGGTCCTCTGGGCTCGTGGTGCTACGGTGCATCTGTTATTTCGGGGTGGTGCGGGGTGACGAGCAATGAGTTAATAGTTCTTCTCACGGCCCTGTGTCATGATGCTGGGTGTCCTTTGCATAGCCTTTAGCAGGACTCCATTTCTGTGTTAGAAGCTGTACGGAAGAGAGCCCGCTCTGAAGGCACAGCATGCCCACCCTGGGGTCTGTCCGGTCCAGCCAGCACTGGAATGTAGTGGCTCGTTCCCTGGCCTTCCTGACGCCGACATCAGCTCTCAGACGTGACAATGCTGGTGAATCCAATGCGGTACACCGCTTCAGTCAGAGCACAGGAATGAAAAAAAATGGAAAGGAAGAGAGGGAAGCAAGGAGGGAGACAAGTTTGCGTTCTCTCCTCCGATCCAAAAACCCTCTCTTTGATGAATGTGCAGGGGTCAGGAGGTGTGACGTCACTGGGGGCCTCTGGGTGAGCCGGCGCGTTGGCTTTCAGGGTTAGGTACCCCAGGGGAAGGGGGAGGAAAGGACCACAGATAGAGGAGGAGGGGGACCCTTTTTCCTATCCCTGTCATGTGACAGCAGGGCTTGTGGTGGGAGCTGCACTGTGTGTGTGTTAGTCCACGGCCTGGCCGTCCAGTTGTGGACAGGGGCTGCAGCTCAGATGGCCACACAGAGGCTTCCCTGGAACTGCTGGAGAGGGTGCAGGCCTTTCTTTTCCCCGCTGCTGGTGTCTCGGATCACCTGGGAGGCAGGGCTTGGTTGCTGCCCTCCCTCCTCCCCCTCACAGCTCTGTGACATGGAGGGGGTAGCTGGGGGGCAGGTGGGCAGGGACCTGCGACTGGAGCCGGTGGATGTGGCAGCCGTGGCAGAGCAGGTGACCTTCCAGTGGATAACAGCGGTGGCCCTCTTCGTCGTTTAGCTGCAGGCCACAGTCCTGAAAGAGACATGCAGAGACAAACATGAATACACCACGAAGACAATCAATAAGTAAACCCAGATGTGTGTGTGTGCCTTGTTAATGTGAAATCTATTTCAAGGAACAGTTTGACATTTTGGGAAATATGCTTATTCACAGAGAGTTAGATGAGAAGATAGATACCACTCTCATACCTCTCCGTTAAATGTGAAGCTGAAGCTTAGCTTAGCACAAAGACTGGAAACGGGGAAACAGCTACCCTTGTTCTACAGATCATAAATTAACATGCTATTATCTTATTTGTTTAATCTGTATAAAAGTGTAAAAGCGGCACATAACCTCCTGCAAAATAGCAAATTGTTTTTTCATTCTTCAGCTTTGGTACAGATTAAACAAATATGACAAAATGTGATAAATAGTGAACTTAAAATGTGCTGATAGACAGATTTTGTTACCTTTGGACAGGGCCAGGCTGTCTCCCGTGTTTCCAGTCTTTGTGCTAAACGTAGCTGACCTGCTACTGGCTGTAGCCTTATATTTTGTGCACAGATGCGAGAGTGGTATCGATCTTCGATCATCTAACTCTCCGCCAGAAAGCAAATAAGTGCATTTCCCAAAATGTTTTATTCCTTCAAGCTTACATCTGCTGAATCACTACATTTACATTTAGAGTGAGTGGTCGGGTCTTGTTGTGAAGGTTCAATGAGGTGCAGGGTGGACTGATGCATTAACGTCGTGACTCATGGTACTCAGTCATGCAGATGTTTTACTGGACCCTTGTTGGGGAAGAGGGTTGCAGAGCCTGAAGGCAAAGCTCTGACCCAAGTGACTGAAATGCGTTCCCTTCACAGACGGTGCGCGGGTTCATCATGAGCATGAAAGGAGCCGGTTTCGTGCGTCTCCCAGACAGGTGCCTGTCTTGTCTTGTGTATTTTTTGTGTATTTCTTGCTGCAAAATTCCATGCATTTATGAATGAACGCATTGAGCCTTGAACCTGCGGAGGAATTCTGCGCACATCCAACAGGGAGGAGACCCCCGGGGTGGACCCTGAACATGCTGGAGGGATTACATAAACTGACTGGCCCCTAACTTCTCTGCTGTTACTATGATCCAGACCCCGATAAGCAGCTGAAAATTCATGTATTATAAATGCACTAATGCACGTGTGAATCTCACTGTATCTTCTGCTCAGCATTGCTGCGTCTTGTCGAAAAAAAGTAAAACCTTGGAGGTACCTCGTGTGTTACAGAATCTGAAAAACTATTTTTTTTTCAATATGTAATGAATTTAGCATCTCCAGGATGATTCAGCCCTGGACTTGACCCTTCCTCTGTCCACAAGCGCCCCTCCCTCCCTCCACAACTCGGCTGAATCATTACCCACTGCTTACATAATGATCCATTTCTACAAAGTGGAATGTCATCCATTCAGAGAAATCTGTCTTATCCTGCTCATTAGGACAGTAGAAATTATCTGTCTTTCAATTAATTCTTTGCAAGGCAAAAAACAAAATGCAGAATCGCTGCAGTGTGGCATGACATGTTAATTTGCTTCACCACACTTTTCTGTCACGCGTGAACTGCAAACCATCTGATGGAGTAGAGTGGCAGGATGACTGGGATTTCACAAGCCTGGTTTAAGCAACAAGTCCCCAGCTGAGTTCAGAGCTCAACACTGGAATGTGCTTTGTCAATGAGTCACAACGTTGAGCTGTAACCTTGGGTTGGTATCCGTCTGTGTGTTTTTTTCTGTGTGTGTGTGTGTCTCATTCATTCCAGAAGAGACTGCAGCGGTGATTCACGCTCGCCGCTGCTAAACAGAGCAGAGTCTAGTCTCGTCCCACGATTTGCAGCTCTTACCCAGGTTCACTGTGTCTGTGGGCCGGAGTGGATGTGCACGTGAGTGTGTCCGAGCATGATCAGGTGTGTGTGGCTCAACAGTGTGAAGTGTGTGTGCGTGTCTGTTTCACAAAAGCCTGAAAAGTTGAATCATACGCAGTGATGCTGAACTGACTCTAGTCAAATCACATGCATGGTAGACTGCTCTTACTCATACAGACACGGGGTCTGCGACTGGGTGTGTGTGTGTCAGTGCAGGCCTCACCTCACAGTGGTAACACTCCACATGGTAGTCCTTGTCCATAGAAACAACCCGGATGGTTTCCTCAGAGCCCTGGTGGGACAAACACACAGTAAGACCTTCCCATTACATCAGTCCAGCGTCTCATTAAAGTGATGGTTCGATAAGCAGCAGGTCTCAGGTTTGATCCCTGCATGCTGTCACGTGTCCTGAAGCAACACACACAACCTGCTCCACTCTCTCTTTACACAATGGTGCATCAGACCTGCTCTGTATATATAAGAATGTTTTTTTGGCAAACGGAAGGAGAAAGTTTGGGATTTTTTTGTTGTGTTACTTTTTTCTTTTTCCATTTTTATGAAAGAAATGCTGACTTTCAGCCTGGTTCGTTTTAAGTTGAAGACGTTTTGGCAGGAGCAGCATTTTAGATAAATACTAAGGTCGGATCTCAGAAAACAAAATGGAAAACATCTCCTCCTTATTGAACTTTCAATGTTTTTATCTCATGATAACCTCACTGCTGTTAATTATGATACATCGTGACAAATAAAAGATATCAGTACTTTGTTTGCTAAAAAATGCTATACTATGTATCTCATCTGATGTTTATCTTTGAATCTTTATAATCTAGTCTGTAAAGTGTTCTCGTTTTGATAACTAAGAACTTAAGTTCATTAAATCTACAGTTTAACACTGAAGAGTTTTTAGCCCCATCAACCAGGCACCAGTTTAATCTTTATAGGTGGCAGTGTTGCTCGTTTGGTTGGTCAGTTCAATACAATTTGGGCCATTTGATGCACTTGAATGCATTTTTAGTAGAGCTTAAGAAAAACTTAACAGATATGTAAGATATGTTAGAACTTAAATACATCTAGATATGTTCCTTACCTGGGCTGGAAGGATGGGCTGGTTGCAGGATGCACACTTGGGAGCAAAAACCCTGTCATGGAGGAGACAACGAAAATTACAGACTAGAAAGTGCTATTTCCATGTTCCAAATTTTCCTTTTCGTGCTGAACAGCTTCCTTGCAAATTCCAGGCCACATTCTGTCACGCAGTAATCACATTTTATCAGTGTGCAGAGCAGATAGATGTTCTCCTTACGTGTGGTAGTCTTTGACACAGTAGATGTTGTTCTCAACGTCCACAGTGAAAGGCACTCCATCCAGACCCTCTTTACACACCACACAGCGGAAACAGCCAGGATGGTAGGACTTGCCTAGCGCCTGGAGGATCTAGACACCCACACACACACCCACACACACACACACACACACACACAAAAAACACACACAAGAGAACAGTAAGACTTGAGAGAGAGGCCACTGAGTTCATGCAGTACCATACAGTGGGCTGCCATCAGCCTCGAAATAATATACGTGCATTCACTCTTTGCTTTACGTGTTCTGTTTGATAAAGCTCTCACCATCTCCATGATGAGGTGACCACACACGAAGCACTTCTCAGCCGTCTGCTGGAAACCAGAGTACTGTAAGACAAGACACAGGGCGTATTAACCTCAGCAGCGAACGTTGGCCATGCAAAGTGGAACATGCACTGCTTCACACCTGACGCATGAACTCGTTTCAGTCCAGGACTCATCTATAGAGGGAGCTGCTGCGCTCTTTAAATGAACATGAAATGGGTTTCTTTCACAATCCTTTGTCTATCAGCTGTCGTGTTCACCAGGCAGCGGCGACCTGTGGCACCTAACCTAATGTCCTTTTTTATCTTTATTTCGCTGAAGAAGGGCTCTGCTGTTTTTTCTTCAGGGCCCTCCGACATATTCATACAGTTAAGTCCATTCACACTCCTGTTTGTTGGCCGGTGAGCATCTCCACCAGACCAGCAGGGTGTGAAGTGACTTCTGTGTGTTACAGGAAACAAAACACCCCCATGTCACATCGATTGCTCCTTTCCCTTAAACCCTGAGCACAGGCGGATCACGAAGGGGGACCATCTGCAACCCCCTCAGGGTCGTGACCTGATGACTTGGAGGGGGCTGGTAGAGGAGACATGGCTACCAGGTGGAGGTGGGAGGTGGTGATGGGCAGGCTGCCCCTTGCCCTGACATCTCCACTCCATATCTACCATCTGCCAGCGCCTCCCCCCACCCCCGAGACACCCCTGGGGTGACAGGCCAGACTAGTCCAGTCTTAACTGTATGAGGGAGGCGGAAGAAGATTAGTCTCATCCCGTCATCTGACCTCCGGCACCAGTTTATCACAGAGAGGCGCTGATTGTAAAGTGCAAAACAGGAATCTTAGTATTTCCTAACAGATCAACAGGTTCAACTCTAAGGGGAAGCTGCCTCTAAACAGGAAGTATTGACAGCAGATGAGGCCATGTGTTACAACATTTGGATCACAAAGCTGTTTCCATTATGTTGCAGGAACCTTTTGTAAGCCCCTTCCTCCATTTTTGGTCTCTGTCACATTTTATTCAAATGTTCTTGGCCTTAATAACAGCATCACATACAGCTGCAGTACACAAAATGTGATGATCAGATACACTAAACTACATTAAACTTATTACAATATATCAGACGGAACCTGAAGGCATCGTGAGAGCAGGGCCTGTGTCTGCCCTGTTAACCTGAAGCAGATGGACCAGGAGCCTGAGAGGTACAGCTGTCCTCCTCCCACTCTTAATTGTAAGTGCTGGGGAGCAGCTCGTGGGGTAATTGAGCTCCTCGGGGAAATTTGGAGGAAATTAGTGTGAATTGGACGGGTGGTGCTAAACTCCTAATTGTAGCTGCGATGTCTGTTTCCTCTGGAGGGTTGCAGAATGCAGCCTGAGATCCTAATCCCTCGCTCTCTGCTCCACTCGCTCCTCTGCCCCCACCCCCCCACCACGAAGCAACGATACGGTGCTACCAGCTGATCTGCTCATCACAGAGCAAAGTCAATAATCACGAACACAACAGGAGACCTACCAGGAAATCCTCCTCACAGTAGACCTTCCCGTTGACGTTGTAGAAAGCTTTCCCTCGCAGCCTCCGCCCTGAAAAGAAACACAACAAATTAAATCTACATATGCAAGCATTCAAGAGCCAATGTGCTGCTGTAGATGCACTACACGGCCAAAAGTATGTGGACACCCATTAAATGCACTTTTGGTTTGGGGCTGTTTTTCATCCTAAATTCCATTAAAGACAAATCTCAATGCTACAGCATCCAATAATATTTTAGACAACTGTGTGCTTCCAACTTTGCTGCAACGGTTTGTGGACAGCACTTTCCTATTTCAACATGACAATGCCATGATGTACAAAGCCAGGTCCCTAAAGAAATGATTTTCTCAGTGTGGTGTGGAGGAACTTCAGGCAGGAGCTGTGTGCTTTCTCATAAACCAAGATGTGAGATGTTTAAGTCGTCAAAGGAAAAGCTTGTCAACCTCTCAAAGACGTCTACTTCTATTGCTGTTAATTACCTAAGTGTTATGATATGACTTGTCTAAAGACAAGAGCTTGCTGACAGGGACATGTAAAAGCACGAGTGTCAGTTAAAATTGGAATTTCTGCCCTTAATGCGCTGGTGAAAATCAAATAGTGAATAGATTATGTCTGACACAGCACAGAGTTTCTGTTAACTGACATAATAAATACATAGCATACATACTGTAAGCCTCTTCCTTAATCTCTCTACTTTAACAACCACAACAGCAGGTCAGTGTAGAGCAGATGGGCTTACCGAACGTAGGCGACATCCTGCCTGTGCCTCCGTTTAATTACTTCGACCATTGATCCCAACAGGATCCCATTCACAACGCGTACACAATCAATACAGCAGGCTGCCTTCCAAACCTACCCCCCTCCAAAAATCTCTCCTCTTCCGTGCCATTGTGCACCGTTCACAGACAGACCAACAATAGCAGACTGGAGGGAGGATGTCCTTAACTCTGACACATGCATGAACACCAGTGCTAAAACGATTAATCAAATAGCATATTAAAGTGTATCAATGTGATAATCCATTAAAATGTTGATCATTCATCAAGATACAAGACCAAACTTGCTGCTAATATCGGCTTTACTCATTGTTCCACGTCGTTATCAAACAAAAACTGAGATTTCTTTGGCTCCTGGTTAGACCGATGAAATATCACTTTGGTGGTCTTTTGACATCTTAAAGACTAAATAACATGAAGACAGTCAATAGTTGCAGTCCTACACCTTGCAAACACATCCACAGAAACATGCCCAACCCGCAGCGGGCCCAGGTTCAGCATTACTGAGCTTCCAGCCCCAAGTGTGAAGGCTGAATTCCTCTGGGTGAGTCTTCATTCATCAGAATCCAAGTCTGAATCCAATCTAAAAAGAAATTCTGCTGCGGGCTGGCTTCTGCAGCCCCCTGCCATGCACCCCTTACAGCTCGCCCATTCAAATTCATTTAACAGCAGCGGTGTCTCTCTGGCAGCGCGATGACTTCACCCGAGCCTGGCAGACGAAGCACACGGATCTCATAAATCTACTGGATTAGTCAGATTTAATTGTCGTCCCAAGCCACCATTGATTTTATGGGTGTCCCAGCATGGGTGTCCCAGCATGGGAAATCCGCCTACCCCCCTCTCTTTTTAACACTGAAATTTATGCAATCGCTGTATTTCACACACAAACACAGTGTCACAATGCTGGGAGATGGCAATACATTAACACCCACATAAATGGCTGGAGCGGCCGAGGAATGCTGTCCACACAATAGGTGAGACTTTTAAGACTTTGAGACTGAGGAGCAATTAGCATTTTGGTTGCGTGGAGCAAAGAGAAAAGCAGGATCGGGGAAGAACTCCATGTGAAGCAACTCTTCAGAGACACTGTCTTCAAAACCAAGACTTTGGAGAGGCTAAACTTGCAGGAACAGTGAGATTATGGCGAACAGTGCAGCAGCAGGGGCTGCGAGGTGTTGCTGTGTGCTCGTCTGTGGCCTCTGCTCTGGAGTTTGGGGTCTGGAAGGTGAACACAAAGGCCCCAGCGCTGATGACTGTGTGGAGCGCTGCTAGGGGAGCGGGCCGACTGAGCAAACGGGGACATTCTTTCTGCCTGAGGTCACTAGCTGGTCCCATTCAACCCCCCACACCTCTCCAACACCCGCTCTCTGCCCGCTTCCCTCACCGAGAAAAGGAGGGGGAGGGCTCCATGCCTGCCTCTCTCTCCTCTGGCCTTTTGTCACCAGACAGAGAGCCCGAACCTCCTCACAGCGCCACAAGTGATAGGACCAGCAGCTCCGTTTACAAGTTACTATCTGTCTGCAGGTTTTACAAAGCCACATTTAAGACCTCTTACACTAAATGGAACAGGATGTATTACAAACTTAACTGCACAGTGTGAGACTCAAATGTAAAGCTAATGAACATGAGATTGAGGCCTCCTATCACTCTCAAAAAGAACCTATATTTTGAATTACAACTGGTCGAAAAACACAGAAAATTTACTTCTTTGGATGTGAATATGTAGTATGTCATGTTTTATATGGCCAAAAATTTACTGATTTGGCCCAAACAAGCTGGGAAAACACACCATTTCCCATTGAAGGGCTAATGGACGTTAAATGGGCTCAAGAAAAACAATATAAAAAATATAATTTGCCCTATAAATGGTAACTTAACCACAAAATGATTAACAATAACGTAATGATGAGTGATTTTCACCTCTCGCTCTGGTCGCTCGCTCCATGGTCACAGTGCTACTGTGGCCCTGACCTCTGCACTCCTTAATGCTGCTTGCTTGTAATTTTTGGTTATTTAGGAATTAGGGCTCATTCTGCTAATGCACTCATTTTGAATGATGATGTTGCCATGGAAATGAGCTTTGGTCTGGTGAAAGCAGACTGATGTGTCACCATGGCAAAGGCATTATTCGGCTAAATTTCCCTCTGGTACAGCAGTCGTGTTGCGCCTGTTTACACATGAGAAACTGGAACTAGAACGCACTTGTTTCCACGAACAAACCAGCAGCGTTTACTGGCTGTTGGAGAAAGATGTTGCACCACTGAGTTTAATTTCAATAAATTTCATTTCTATGGAAATTCCAGGTGTTCAGACTAAAAAATGCAATGGTCTCAATAAAAAGAATGAGTGATTCACTAACAACTTGGGACTTGCTTGCCCTGACCAAAGGGTCCCAGGCATCGCTTAAGCCCAAGATGACGCAAACAAGTTCTCTCAATCAAATGTTTTAAGCTACATATAAATGGTTAAGGTTAGGGTCAAGGTCTGGGTTCAAGTCTGTCAATCTACAGGAAGAACAGGATTTCTTTGTATGCAGCCTGAGATAAAGGTCTACCTGTGAGGCTCAACTCAGGGCAAAAATATATTAAAAACACAGCTGCCGCTTTAGCCGAAGAGTGCCAACCTCTTCTTCTATGCAAATGTTCACTCCATCTCTCATTTACTCCAACCGAAGCCAAAGCAAATGACAAATTCATGAATGGGTTTCAACTTTGTTTAACTTTGACCAGCGTAATCTTACGGTAAGCATCTTGTGTTTGAAAATGGAGGAGTCATTATTCTGGTGCTGTGCTCAGTATTTATTTATTACCTATGTTGAACATGTGGCATCATATTCTCCTCAGGTGCCAGGCGCAGGACAGTTTTGTTGTTGGATTAAAGCCATGTGACGGTGCCTTTAAGGCCCTACACACCCACACAGGTTTTTTCACCTATTCTAGCTAATTGTTCCTTTGAACCTGAGAAAAAACTAAACTGAACTGTAATGACCTGTTCGAATTCAAAATTTACACTCTATAAGCTTGACCTATTGCATGCCCATCAAAACTAAGCTAATGAATAAAAATGGAGGAGGACACAAGTGAGCAAAGCCGTCCTGATCGCATGATCACGACATCAAAGCATCTGAGAAGCAGCGTATTTTCCTCTGAAGCATCTAAATCTTCATTGCAAATGCTGCTAAAAAAGTGAGTCATACCAGGTCACATCCCATGTAGAAGTATTTGTCAACTTCCTATTGGTCATATGTCGGTTGGTTGGTGTGTGTCAACATCTGATAGCTGTTCCTCTTTGTTCCTCTGTGTTTTTCAAGAGTGCTTCTCTTGACGTGATATTATTTTGCAGTTTTCGTAACTCTCAGGATTAGAACTGTAATCTCTATGCTTTAAAAAAAAAAGGAGCTAAACACAGAGCAGCGAAGCAGGCAGGCTCATTGAATCTTTGTAACTGAACACTGGACACAACACATGGGACTCAAGTATGAAATGTTTGGCACTGCCTGATTGAACGAGCGAGAGGTTGTGCAATCGGGTCGATCAGTCAGACCGTGTAACAGCTTCTGAGCGTCCAATCACAGCCCGGACCCGCCTGCATTCACACTGAAAGGGCTCATGTCAACATCAGGTTTCCCTCTCAGGCCACACCAATGATGACAAAAGAGACTTTTGAGTAGAAGTGTTTTTACATCTTTTTCTACAACTGTGACGTCCACACTAACAGACAAAAACAACAGGACGTCGTCTGTTATTTGTCCACAGCTTCGTCATTTTGTCCCTGACAATGAGAGGTATTGCTCCTGCTCTTGCTGGCGGGATGCATCGCTCAGTCTCTCTGTTCTCTGTCTCTGGCAGAGAGACCCGAGCTCTGGCCAGGCTAGAAGGACAGATAAATGTGGTGATTCAAAAGGAGCTTCAAACCAATTTTTTATACCACATCACGGTGAGCCTGTGCAGGCTTGCAGTCTCAACAAGATTTTGAGTATTTCTGGTGAAAACCCAGCCGCGGAAGGTACAGCACCGGCAGCAGTGAGCATATTATCCACCATGAACGATGCAGCTCTCCACTAGGATGAGTAACGTATCACCCTGTTTTGATCAGTAATTGTTGCCGCGCCCCTTGAACCAGCCAAGGTAATACTGAAACCAAAACACACACATTCCAGCACTCTTATATCATGAGCTACATCACGCTCTGATGACAAGATATTTACACAGATTTACCCCTAATTTGCCCCACCAGAGAGTCGGGAAAGACGTGTGCTCCGGCCTCTCCGTCTGTGCCAATGTTCAGCACAGAACATCTGATGAGGTTTAAAGATGAGACTTTTACTTTCCAAACTGATTGCAGACACAATTGGGGACATTGCGATATCTTCAAACCTGCTTTGATATTTGCAAGTAATTTTACCAGTTATCTCTCAGATGTACAAAGGTCAAGGGAAAAAAAGGGAGAGGACTTTTAAAATTGTAACCACAGAGCTGGTGTAGCCTTTGGGTTTAAAGGCGCAGTGTGTGGGATTTAGGGGGATCTACTGGCAGAAATGGAATATAATATTCCTAATTATGTTTTCATTAGTGTATAATCACCTGAAACTGAGAATCGTTGTGTTTTCGTTAGCTTAGAATGAGCCCTTCATATCTACATAGGGAGCGGGTCCTCTTGCACGGAGCCCGCCATGTTGCACCGCCATGTTTCTACAGTAGCCCAGGACAAACTGGCTTGAGAAAGCCCTTCGTGTTTTTATGCTGAAGTGGACGCTTCTGAAACGCGCCGCGGCACATCTGGTGGAATCACCAGCATTGACGAGAGTGACCGCGATCAGCTCTGGCGGCCGGAACGTGGCGCAGATGTGCCGGGTGGGATCAAGCCGTTGGGCCGATCGTTTCTATTTTAACATGGTCTAAACGTGGTTACTCGAGATCACCAGGTTATGAGGTGATTTATATAAGTGTGTGAGAAAATTTATTTAATAGCAATGTCTCCACTATTCAAACAACAGCTCCCTTTTAAAAGTCTGTGTGTCTGTGCTTGGTGCGACAATATCACAGCATCATGCTCCGTTTAACATTATTATCTTATCTTTAATATCACAATCCAAATCAAATCCATAACATTAACTACTCTTATGGAGCGCAGAGCAAAGATGCCGATTGTCAGATCCATGGAAAAGAGACGGCAAACTGGTTTGTAATTAAGGATTTAAAATTCAATCGTCACTCGTGCTGATTAACGGGGCTCTGCGGGCGGACATGACGCTCCACCAGAAACATCTCTAAATACACAGCAGGACGCAGATTCTACCAATTATTTTTATAACATCTTAGTTCTGATAGCAAGTTAGTTAAATTGCCTTAATATCGGCGTAGGAAAAAACAATCGTCGATCATCCCTTCAACCGTCGATATACGATCCCCCGTAGGTTCTCCTATATGCTTGGAGAGGGAGGGGTGAGGGCAGGGGTATTCAATTGGTTGCAATTTGCAACCTCACTGCTTAGAGGCCACTAAATCTTACATACTGTTCCTTTAAAAGGTAGAGGGAAAGGCTGGTGGAAATGGGGCAACAACTGCAGTGGCTGACATTTCTTCAACTGTGCAGAAAAAGAAGATGTGAAGAAGAGGGATGAGAGTGTCTGAGAGAGAGAAAGCTTTCTCTCTGTAGCTCCTACTGGAAAAATAATAACATCCTCTGGTCTGTGGTCTGTTATTTTCTCATCTTGTAGCCTGAGTGCTTTTGGGATTTGAAAGCAGATAAGCTGTAAAATCTCTGCCAATGTATTTTCATGTGTTTCGGAGATAGACGAAACTCCTATTGACAACCCTCTGAACACAGTTAGATTTGTTCATATCATGTTCAAAAGCGCAGTGCTCAAAGTACAGAATGATATTTCCAAAGAACAAACTAATATTGAGGCATAGTGTTGAGGTATGCAGTGAGAACAAATGTACAACAGCTAAAATATAACTATACGGCAGGGGGATATACTGCTCATGTCTGCCATACCTTGTGCCTGCACGAAAGCAGATGCCACAAAAGTTCACCTGCAGTCAACTCTTCACGCCAACAAATAAAGACCTGAGGCACTGTGGCTGACTTCAGCTCCAGTAACAGACCTCTAATTGTTTCGGCCTCTCGTTATAAACATTTGTCATGATTTGTGATATTCGATTGACTCTAGAATCGAAAAAAGCAACAGATCAGTCAACAGTGAAAATAATATTTAGCTGCAGCTCAAATGGCAGTATTATGACACAGATTCCTGGTGCAACATGGCCTCACAGCAGCCTGTTATTCATTAAAAAAAGAGGAGGAACTCGACTGTACGGCCACAAGTCCAAACAAACCAGAAAGGTTAAATCGAGGTTGTCAAAAATACAATACTGCTACAGGCTTGTTAGCTGTCGGCTCGCTGACCACCTGCTAATGAGAACACTTGTTAGTATCTAACAAGCTGTTGGTCTTTATAACTATATTTTATATACAGACTGGTTTGTCTTACATCAATATATCTTTGACTTTTGACAGAATATTTGAACCTTAAAGATGAACTTAATGTGGTTTGTATGGCAGCTTCCACAGTCTGAGTATCGCCTTATTCTTACCATAATCCAATTATTTCTAATAACGCAGCTATAATTAAGTGTGCATGTAAACATACTGTAGTCCAGGAACAACACACAAAGAACTGAACGTTCCCTATTTTTCAGTGTTCTGATTTCCGCTGCCTGGCAGGTGCAACTGGTGCCGGTGAATGATATGAGAAATTCAAGCCTCTGAGCTCTCTTCTCCTGCCAGTGCTTTCAGAGGCCGTTTGGATTACTGTAACACAGAAATGAGTCATCAGCCTTGCGGTTGACGGTCTGATCATCCAGCCTGAGGCGACGTGTTGTTTTTTTTTATTTTATCCGGAGAAGACGTGCTTATTTTCACTCTGCCTCACAGTCGCATGGAAATATATGTTCACTCCAGTTAAAGTGTGTTTCTGTGGGAAAACATGTTCAGTGGCAAACTGGGGAACGTGAAACTCCTTCTGCTATAGTTAAAGCAGCAGAGGGACACAAATATTTTATTTAATGGCACTTTAATAGTAGCCGTAAGAGGAGGAAGCACTGCTCTTTAACATTATATATAAAGATGTACCTCAGCAGATGTGCCTATTTAACTTTAAGGTGAACGTGGCTGCTGTACCAAAGAAAAAGAGCTGAGCTGACCATAGAACAGTGAAACCATGTCCATGTGTGTGTGTGCACGTGTTCGCGCATGTATGCGCGCACTTCTCCGTGCATGTGCCGTTTAATGTGAGCCCATGCCAGGCCTGCCCCCTCTGATAAGCAGGTCTGGTACACTTTGTGACTGTCTGATTGAGGTCCTCCAGGGAAGGCCGGCTGAAGTGGAGGGGGGTAGTTTGCATTCTTGGCCATTTCATGAAAAAAGGGTGCAACCATGGGAGTAAGCCAAGAGGAGGGCTCAATTATGCATGGTTAAACAAAGCCCAAGGCTACCAGCGAGCTATGTCTCAGCAAACTCTGCCTCACTCTGGAGCTCCAGACTCCAGGAGGACCCTACTCAAGCAAAA
>NTHP01000474.1:440164-459666 GCA_003416845.1 Oplegnathus fasciatus
AAAAAAAAAAGAGAGCGAAAGAAACCAAAAAAACAAACAGGGACATAGGAACGTAGCTCCTGATAAATCACTGGATTGTGTTATGACAAGTGCAGGCACTTTGAAACTAAACTTCTCAGAGGCCTTCAAAACACTGCTTAAAGGAAAACATTCCCATTCACACGAGGTCAAATGATACATCACAGAGTTTACGTTACCAATAAACCATCTCGAGAGGCACGACGGCCCGTGAAGCTGTCAACAACGACCCGCGCCGAGCACAGAAAACGACTTGTTAACTAATCCTGGACGTGATTTCTCCAATAAACGCAACAATAATTCTTGCAGGAGCTGTCTGTGGTTTTTGTCTTACAGCAATAAAGTCCCAAATAGCTATTTTATGATGTAATTACTCCCTCCTCAGAAGTAATCCAGCCATGCTTATTATTTACTTAGAGTATTTTTAGTCTTCAGAGGAAATAATCTGGTTTTCTTACAAATAAGTTTGTTTGAAAGGCCTGCGTCTTTGCTTCATTTCATCACTGAAAGCCGTTTTCTGAGTGTGGCTAACTAATGACTCCCAAACAAACCCCTAAAACATAATCAGGACTATTAAAACAGCACTTACACCTTAACCAGGTCAAAGGCTACTTTTCCACAGCAAACCCCACAACTTCAGCAACTGGACACTCAGCATCTGGCCCCTCTTTCTTCAGACACACAATAAATCGGAAAGTATGTGGCTTTGGTTACATGTAAATTATAGGCAGTTCTTCCAGAGCTGGAGGGGGTGGGGTGGAGGATCAGTATCCATGTATAGTACACATGTGAATGGAGGCAACCTGGCTAAAAAGCTCTCTCCCGACATCTTCCTCTTGTTTCCCCGGGAAACAGGAGAGGAGGGCTGGAGTTGGGTGTCAGGGACGTCCAAAACACACACACACACACACACACACACACACACACACACACACACACACACACTATCTATACTGTGAGCTCAAGAACAGATTTAATTACAGTCTTAAAGACCAAATAATGTCAGCATTTGATTTCTTTGTGGCATTATTAGCTTGTTCCTGCTGCAGAGAGGACTGAGCTGCACTGTTGTTCTACTGAGCAGACTTCAGGCCTGAGGGTTTTTTTTTAAGCAGCAGATGTTTTGATTGCCGACTGTAACACCACCTCTGACAGCAAGCCGGTGATACTAATGATGATTTCTCAGCAGAGACAGCAGCGGCTGAAGCTTGGAGCAAGGTTGCACGAATAAACACAGAAATCTGCAGACAGAGACACAAACTGAAGCATCAGCACACATTTTCCCCACTGTTTTCTATGTTTTATGAGAACGTCTGATGCTGTCTGTGAGTCGTGGGATGTATGGGTATGAACACATCTGAGGAATCAAAATGGATTTTCAATCACCTGCAGAGCACTAAAGCATTAAGTGGGAAACTAATAAACTTGGTTTGGCTTCAGAACAACCACTTAGCCTGGTTCCAGATCTCCAATCACTGCCCACATCTCAGATTTTTCTGTCACACTGTTTTCTCTGAAACATGTGTGGTGCTGTGGTGCAGAGCTTTGTAGGTGAGATTAAGGATGACGCATCATTTTCCTGGGCCAGAACTGGGGGGAGAGTCGCAGGGGGTTGCATGGAGGGAGCGATGTGAGGTACTGTGTGAGATGAAACAGGTGCATGTTCCAACAGGCAACAAGTTGGTTATTGTACTTTGGCTGATTTGACCGCTTATCAGACGTTGCAGCCGCAGCAGCTGCAGTGACCCACAGCTCATGGAGACAATTAAGGTACTTCAAAACCATCAGCACCTGATTGCCGCAATTTGTATCAAAAATCGCACTCTTTCTCTGAGTCATAACTTGGTCACATCTGACCTGAAACATGATACACATATTTTTAGACTCAGTGTGACCCTCACTCACTCAAATATCCATCACAAATAAACGTCCACAAATCCAATTACAAAAAGACGCTCCGTCTAACTCCAGAACTTGCCTGAGAATCATCACCTTTTTAAGTTTTCTTCAGTATCAAACTAATCCAGTGACAGTTGTCTGTACATCTGCAAGTACACTGCAAACAGGAACAGCTAACAGCTAATTCTGCATACTTTTAATGGTGCCAATTTGTCAAAATGTAAACAATTATAGGGTAAAGAAACTGGGGTTCAATTTTGGAGCCCACAGTGTAATTCTCTGAATCCATGTCAACATTATACCTCCTCTTTATATCCCCCAAAGCATTGTGGGAACTGTAGTTCAATGATTATCTACCAAACAGAAGTAAAGCAAAGAATAATAATAGCAGTGATAAAATCCACGGTGGGGTTCACAGCATTAAGAGTTACGGCAAAATATCAACCCCTCCAACACAGAGACTGGGCAGCATGAGCACAATGTCAAACTGAATGAACGAAGAGAAGTGACAATTTGGTTTGATTGCTAAAAATTGATGACTGAAGCCAATGCAATGTTTTCTGAAACTGCAGACGCAAAATTTAGCAATGCAACTGCAATCTAAACAGGTAATTTATTATCAGGTAAGCAGTCAATACTGTCTGTATACAGTATCTCTGGTCTACCAGCCTGGTCTCCAAATGTAGAAAGCAGACTGTAGAGAGCTGTAAGCATCAAATCATATGCAGCTTCTCACATTTCAAACCTGCCACCTGCAGCGTCACTACAGAAATACAGAAATGTCAAATAGTTTGGCAAATGTTCTTTTGGGAAAAGAGTCTTTGCTTCAGGTTGGCACCAGATTGGTCACCATGGCAATGGCTACGCATCACATGCCAGATGCAATGAGGTGGGTCACCGTCCACATTTGTAGACCGGATGATTTACCATCATTTCACTAAATAGACAGTTTTACTTACCACAGGAGCAGCAGGTGAAGCAGTTTGTGTGATACAGGTTCCCCATGGCCTGGCAGGCTTGGCTGGCTCCGTACACACCCTTCCCACATTTGACACAGATACCTGTCAGAGACACGTGGTCAGTTAGCCGTTATGTATCCTGAGCAGTATACTTTGTATGCAACAGTAGAATAAGAGCATCCTACATCCAGTGTGGAAAGAAAATCTCGTGGGGATCATTTAAAGCACTTTGTCTTCATGAGATTTTAACACTGTTGGAATTACACATCATTCTCCAGTCCCAAAGCAAAGCTGATCCACCTCTGCTTTGTGGCTAATGTTATGCTAACGAGTTTGAGATTGAGTGGATGTTGAACTAGCTTGTACTATTCAGCGTAGATATTATCTGCTACCAGTGTGCACTGTTAGAACCAAAGAATTGCTGGACATGCTGCCAGCTTTGTTGGAGCTTTGTTGGAGCTTTGCTGGAAGGCTGATCAAAAGAAGGGACTCAGCCAAACCATGTGTGCCTCCCCTTCATTATACAACAGTCAAAAAAAAAAACAACCCACATCACTACTGTATTTCCAGGGGCAGATTTCATCCCCTGTTCCCACTGCAGCCAACATCACAATGAAATTCAGAGATGTCAAAACACGTCAAGCTCTGAAACCAAACTGTGCCAAACACAAAACGTTAACCAGCTATTACAGACGCACGGTCGTGCTTTTAATTGAAGACAAAAGATGTATGAGAGCATCCCAAATTTCAGTTTGTGATTATTAATTCACAAGTAATATTTCTTGAAATGATTTCTATTCCAGTTGCATAAGTCTAACCCAAACTTCTGTCCTTTCCATGCATTACATCATACACGATTTCAGGAAAGCTGACGATTACATTAAAATACTCTGACAGGAAATGCAGTGGATGTGATTGTGGAGCAGACCAGAAACAACGTGCTCCAGCAACTTTGTGCTTTTCCTTGTTACCATAAAAAGGCTGATTGTGCTGAGGGAATTTGGTTTTGGTCAAAGTATTTCTAAGTATTTCTAAAATCCTGTTAATAACCCAAAATATAGTAGAAGAGCACCATCATCACCTGTAAAGCATCTACAACAGATTCTAGTTGTACAAGTTGAGTGTTAATTTCTGCTGTGCAGATGTTTCATACCATTTTAATAAAAATGGACTCCCAGCAATGACCAAAATACCCTTAAAGGTCGATTCAGGGGTGCAAAAGTTCCTCACCCTGGTATGAGTGTGTAGCAGCATGACTGACCCCATGACTGACCACAGGTTCAGTCATGTCATCGTACAAAACTAATAGCAAAAATGGATTTTCAGGGTCTGTAAAAACTCATCATGGATGAATTCAGTGTTCTCAAACAATACTGATGACACAACCTTGATGTCCTTAATGGTAGTTATAGTCCAAACAAAACTGAATGCGTGGTTTATGAGGGCTGTATGGTTGCTGCTCCCACCTGAGTGGCAACTTTTCTTAGCCCTTTGTTTTAAATGTCATGGACATCTTATGAACTTCAAAGCTGCAGTTCAAAAAAATGTTTTATAGATTTACACCTGGGAGCTTCACAGTGAGCAGTTTTACTGTTTTTTTTGCTAAAGGACACCTTAAAAAGAAGTTGCGAGGGAAGGGATATTTTTAATCAATCATTCCCTCTGATAATCGTCTGCCGTCCTGTGTTGGACTTTTACCATTAAGGTGACTGTCAGTCCCAAAACACTGGACAGAGGAGGAGCGATGCACTGACCAACCCAGGGAGGAAATTCCCAGTGATACACAGGTACACGAGTACTACAGCATCAGCCTGAACAAACCAGCCACAAAGAGTATTATGACCTTTAGTGAAGAAATGAGATAGGGGAAAAGAAAACAGTGGCTTAAAAGTATTTGGACGCAGCAGCAGCAGCAGACTAACGATCTCCAAACTCTCACGCACAAGACGACCTCCACTGGGGTCACATTCCTCAGGGAGTGCAGGGTCAAAGCCTGGGTGGGGTGAGTCCAGGGTCACAGTGCCTAAAGGACACAAGATCTCACAAGACCCCAACAGGGAGCTGCAACCCCCCCCCCCATAGATAAATCAGTACTTATCTTTGAAATAAATACATATTTCAGGCTGGTTCAGAGCAAGGAAACACTTCTTTCTGTGACATAATCATAGAATTCCCTGGCTATCTGAAGCAAGAATTTCCCTTTCATAACAGCCCCAGTGCAGTCTGGGACATTGTAAGAAACAGATAAAGGACAAGGGTACAGGAAAGCCACCCAAAGGTTACATGTCTTCCCTTTAAACCTCAGGCGTTGGCACAAATTAATTAATCGGAATCAAAGTCAAATATTGGCATTTCCTGGCGTGACCTGAACTCATGACTTCACTCATGCACTCAACAAAGATAACAGAACAAAATGGGGTGATAAGAATGAACGAGTAAACATCAAATAATCTTAAAGTATTTCTCCAAAATAAAAGTCTATGATAGTAAACAAAGTGGGGAAAAAAACAGACTAGAAAACTACTCAGTGAAATCTCACTCAAGGAGTAAAAGCAAGTACAAAAAGGTGTTCTGGTCATCCTGATAAACACACAGGATTCATCAGTCCAGGGCCAGAGATGCTTGAAGCAGAACCACTAAGCAGGGAGCTGACCATAGTTGTCAATAATGAATAACATTTACTGCTGCAAATCATTTCTTTGAAATTCTTTCATTCCTGATATGACTCCAGGCAGTGTCTGGCTCAGCATAGGTAGCCTACGTGTTTCTTATTCATCGCAGCAGATCACGGGAACATACGGCCACTTTGTAAAAAGAAAAGCTTTTTATAGACTCAACGAGACCATGACACTGAATAAAAATGCCCTCTTGTAGCCTTTTTATTAGAAAATCATCCATTTGCTCCTGGTAAATTACACACGCTGCATTTTGGTCAGATGGCATTCAGCAAATGTTAATTAAGCATTCAATTTTAGTTTTCCCCTTGACTACAGCAGCACTAAACCGACCATTTACAGTTAGCTTATTACTTATTTATAGCCTATTACTATAGTATCTGGTCATTGTTGTATTTCTATTGCTTCTTATTCTATTCTAGTGCAATTATATTCATCTTTTACTTTGCTGATCTTTTTCTGTAAACGACCTCATTTCCAGTTCCTGCTTATCTCTTGCAGTATTAAAACCTCAACTCTTAATCTAGTGTTGCTGCACGTGATTGGCTTGTTATTATGAATGCTACCTCTAAGTACTAAGCGCGCAGAGTACACCGAGTGAGTGTTAGGTTTAGTGAGGCCAGACAGGCCCCTTCTTCCTTCTTCTCCCTTCTTCTTCATGTTCATACGAGTTGTTTGTTCCTTTTCTGAACTGGAGCTGTTCTGAGCTTCTTTTCATGTAGTATAACACTCCACATATTATGAATATAACTGGTAATTGCATACGGGTGGAGTGATATATAGTCTCGCAGCTTCCATCACTATGAAATGTAAGCGTTTTGTCTATGTTTTTGACTAATCCCTACTCAGATTACAGTGTGTAATGTACTTGCCAGTCACTACTATGTTCTTCCATGTCTCTACTGTAAGTACTGTCACCCTGCCGCACTCGTACACTAGTAGCCTTGGCACAAAGGTCACTTCCGGAATTTGTATTTGTATTCACGTGGACCGACCAGGAACGACTGACTCACTACACGTCTGACTGAATGCCAAGAAGTAAAGTCACAGATTCTCTGCCTCATGATAAGACGGAGTTTCAGCAGCTATATATATTTTTTTAATCCTTTATTTCCTTGCCACAGAATTAATCTCTGGCCATGCAATTACTGACATGGCTCTTTGGCTTTGACTCTCCACCCAACGGCTGAACTAAAACAGTATGACTTATTTATAAAGCTACATCGATTTACCTTCGTTACTTTATTCCCTCTGGTTGCAGCTATACTGCAGTTTCTTCAAAACTGTACACCATGTGTTGGCAAGACTGTCAAGATCTCATTTGTCAACATGGAAACCTTCTTTGTCGTGGGAAAACCCACTGAAAACAGCTGTTCATAGGGACAAACATCCATCATAAAAATCACATGTGATTTGTTATGATTTCAACACAAATCTGCCAAAAATTCTAAAGTATCATATGAGGATGTGGTTATCATTTTACTGGAGAGGGGGGAAATCTCTGAAGCGCTCTTGTTATTCATTTAAAAACAGGATGATGAATCCCTGAAGCGCCCATTTCATAACATGTCCATGTGGCAAGGACAGGATGTTGCGCATTCACCGGGGTTAAAAATAAAAACGGCATCACTCGACGCACATACGTCCCCGCACCTTTGAACTGAACACTGCTGTTAAGATCAAAGTTTGTTTTTCGGAGAGCAGCGGTAAGAGAAGAAATGTAACGTGGAGGATCAAACAAAAGATAACCTGTCTGATCTTTCTGATGTAATAGTGACATAGCATGTGATTACAATCCATGAATAATAATCGTTCATTAGAGTGTTGTATTAACACACTTGGCTTCATACTCCACCATCACTGAAAACAACACAGGACGTGCTGCGGGTTGTAAGAAGGTTTGCACAGCCTGATTCATGAAACTTTAACGAGTGCTCGGTGTGACTTTGACTTCTTACAGCAACAATATCAAACCGATCTCCGAAGATATGAGCAGGTTACGCGAGAAGTGTCGATCAAACAAATCAAACGGTATGAAGGGGGGGATGAATTACACATTTCTGGTTTGTGGAAGCAAATGATGCCAAAGGCTTTAAAACCCCTGCACGTCTTATAGGAGCGACTGAGTGACTGCGCACGGAGCATGTTCATTTATCTTTCCAGTACAAAATAATCACCGTCCTCCAAGAATGCAGCATTTTACTTCAAAATCTTCACTAAGGAACAGTGAGAAAAAAAAAGGCAGCAGACAGCTTTTACAGCATCAGAGCCTGGAAATACGATGTCATTTCAGGAGAGAGGTCTTCACTTGTAAGGCATCTGAGAGCATTTGCGACATCAGAGGGAGCTGTAGGCTTAAAACCTAAAAGTGAGACTTTACACAAATTATACATCATATCTTATGTCAGCTGCAATCTGAACATGTACAGTGTGTGCAGGGCAGGCCAGTGTGCTGTTGTCCACAAGTCAGCATGTGTGTGTCAGGCATGTGCATGACTACTGCCATTATAATTCTGGGCAGGTGATCAGACTTGACCCCCACCAACTATGTCTGGCCCGCCAGCCAAGATCGTGTGCCAAGTGTCTGGTGTTGCCCGACTCCCCACTGGCTGGTTAATGAAGGGCTTCGCGGGGGAGTCAGGGCGGGGTGGTCGTGGTGGTGTTGGTGGTGGTGGAGAGGAGGGGAGGCAAGGGGTGGGGTGGGCCTCCCTCTGCCGCTTCAATTGCAGCCCTGTATCGGGCCAGCTGTTGATTCACAGCTCCTTCGCCACCACAACAAACAGAGGCCACACAAGGGTCGGCCGGCAGAGCAGAGCCAGCCAGTGTGGGACACTGGCAGGCATTGCTGCCCCCCTCCACCCACCACCCCTCCCCAAAAAAAAGCTCCGGCGATCAATTTCTCCACTGTCGCTACGGAAACAGAGCTGTCTCTATTGGGCTCGGTGTGAGGAGCGTCTGACTGCATTCTTCTCTCTCTCTCTCTCCTTTTCTTTTCTCTCTCCATCTCCATCTAATTCCACCCTCTCGCTTCTTGCTCCATTATCTCTCTTACTCTTCCCCCGCCTCGCCGTCTTCCTCACTTCTTCCTCCTGTCTCCTCTCACCTGCTTCTACTCTGGAACAAATCAGCAGCTGTCTCAGCCTCACTCTGAGCAAGTGCACTGGCTATAAAACAAGCCACTGTTCTGTGACTGTAGCCATTTGTCTGGCTGCTAATTCAAAGGTAGACAGCAACTTCCTCAGCAGGCTCTCTGTGGCTGCGTTACTGCTGCTGGTGAACCAAAACACATTTGGTCCCGCACTCCCCGATCACAACAATGCGCCACAATGTTCAATTCTCAAAATCGGGCAAAACAAAAACAAATCGCTGACCCACAATCTCTACTCCTTCCTGCAGAGGATAACTGCATTTTCAACAAATCCAGACCGCGCTGCTCTGAATGACCGAAGGGTGTCTGCTCTGGCAGAACAGAAGGTTCCATTCAGCGAGGTGCAGCGCTGTGCAAACGTTAGCTCTGCCAAGACAGAAATTAGTATTGCCCTCCGAAGCCACTCTTATCTGCCACGGAGGGACCTGTTAGTGGTAATGTAGCATTAGCAGGTTGCAAGCAGACCTTGCAGAGATGACAAAGCTATAAATAACCGCTTCCTGCACAGAAAAACACCAGAAAACACTATTTGAGCGATTTCTTTGAGTGCCAATTTCAGCAGGCACTCGTCTGCTGTGTAGTTTAGAGGAAGTTACACATGACATTTCACGAGTACTATTGCATGTTTGTTCAATCGTTTCCATGGTGAAATCTTTGTATGCAGCAGAATAAAATTAGTCAATAAAGGAAAACTTTAAAACCTTAATTTTGGGCCTTTGTTTTGGATTTTAAACTTGCTTTATCTGTGCAGGACACAAACCTTCAGCAAGTTTCGCTTTGAGAGCAACACTGCAGGGACCTCCCAGACACCGGTGAGGGCTGAAGTGTGCAAGGACAGTGTAGGAAAAGGGGTCGGGGTCACAGCATCAGTGCTTTACACTGTATGTCAAAGGTTGGTTGGACTGATCTGGAGCTGAGCTGCTGCGACCAAATGAGTTATTTCACATCACTCAGGCAAACCACAGGTCGTGAGAAAAGCCTGTCAATCAAATGACTATTTAGAAACTCATTTTCCTAAATCACATATGAGTTGATGCAAGACCCTTGGTGATCCGTATGTACAATATATTGGCAATATGCTCAATGAACCTGTGTTTCTCTTAACTCTCAGGTGCTCTAAGGGCCACAGAACCAAACCCTCATCCTATACAGAATACAGTATTGATCAGGG
The DNA here is from genome assembly GCA_003416845.1 of Oplegnathus fasciatus. NCBI lineage: Eukaryota > Metazoa > Chordata > Actinopteri > Centrarchiformes > Oplegnathidae > Oplegnathus > Oplegnathus fasciatus. The sequence goes on from NTHP01000474.1 coordinate 450,035, forward strand.
GAGGCTTATGCTCTGGATGATATTGGGGCAAAGTGGGCTATATAAAAACTGAAAAAACTGATTCTGCAACACAGATTTACAGGTTCTGATGTTTTGCAAGTTTTGAAAAGATCCAAATGTTTATTTGAAAACAAACCTGTGATTAATATCACCTACCAAAGTATTCCTTTTTCATGTGCATCTCTAACTCCTTTTCCAGCTCCAAGGTGAGCGCCTCCAGCCGTCTCTCCGCCTGGCTTGGCCCGCTCTCTCGGCTGGGGGTCACCTGGTAAGGTAGCTTAAACCTCTGGCCTGAGGAAGCTGCTTTTGTGGACACCCCATAACTAAATGACGATGGCGACCCCGCGGTCATCTCCGCACTCCCTCCCGTCTGGCCTGACTGCTGCTGGGGCTCGGGCACCGCCGAGAGCCCCTGGAGGTGGATGCGACTTTGGATCCCGTTGGAGTCTCCAAACTCCTGCAGCGGCGTGTCCTCGTGTAAACTGCTGCCCAGCATGGATGACCTGGGGGAGGGCAGCTGCAGATCCGGGTAGGTGCTCATAGACCCCCTGGAGCTGCGGGAACTTCTGGAGCTGTGACTGGAGATGCTGGACCGGGGGCTGACCACGCAGTTTGCGGTGGTCCCCGGTCTTGCGCTCCCGTCCTGGCTGCAGATGCTCGAACGGGGACTCGCCAGTGGCGCCGCGTGTAAAATCGCCCCCTCCAGATCATGGTTGACCACGGGCCCGTACCGCGAGTCAGAGTAACTGGATCTCGGGCTGGTGGTGAAGGAGTACTGGCTTGCCGTGCTCGACCTGGGGCTGGTGTGCCTCTGGTCGTAGCCCATGCTGATGCCGCTGGTGCGGTTGCTGCTGGGCTTGCTGCAGCAGTCACAGCTGTTGAGGCTGGCCCGGGGGCTGGAGTGTTTACTCGTGTCGCTGGCGGTGCTTGCATAGCTGGACCTGGGACTGAGGACGCTGTTGCCCTCACAGTGAACTAAACTAGACCTGGGGCTCGTGTACCTGTCCTGACCCGGCACCACCAAACTAGTGCGCGGGCTGCTGATGCTCGACCTGGGGCTGGCGTGCTTGCTCTGCTCTTGAGAGGACAGGGACGATGCCAGGCTGGACCGGGGACTGGTGGCGTTATACCTCCCGTCGTGGCTGCTGGTGATGCAGACACTGTTGCACCTGTTGCCGGGAAGAGCCACCGGTTTGTTGAGAGGCACGCCGTCGAAGGCGGACCCGGTGCTGTACCTGTGGCCCTGCACCTCCAGAGAGTACCTCCTGTGCCTCTCGGACGCGCCCGTGTAGCACGGCAGAGCCACCTCGGATTTGGTGCAACAGCCCTCCTCGCCGTAAACCGCGTCTCTTTGAGGGGCACAAAAATCCACAGGAACGGTCCGGTTGCAGTTCACGGGGCGCACCGGAGCCGCGTTGTATACTTTATTCCCAGACGTGAAATTCTCCACTGTGTGATGCTGCTGGTGGAGCACAGAGGTACCATTCATTGGCTTACTTTTGTGCTCTGCTACTGCCGGAGCCGAAAAGTCCAAATCGGGGTTAATCACCAAGTCTCTCCTCGCATTGTACATCCCGTCTTTATAGGCATCGTACAGGGAAAGGTCCTCCATCAGTTTGCTGGCCCGGAGTCCCAAATCCTCCTGGTAGTGCTCCATGTTGTGCTCCCGAGGCGAGAAACAAGTTCAGAGTGTGCTCCGCTCCGCGAGCCAAACTAGCGAGCACCGCGGAGCACTAATTGCATTTCACATGGAAATCAAAACAAAACGCCGCGGTACAGCCGTCGCTCCTTTACACAAACCCGCCGACGTGCTCAGAAACCTCCACCGTGTGCCGCATCGTCTTCTCCTGCTTCGCCCCCTCCGCCGAAAAAACAAACTCTTTCTCACAGTTTCAGCCGACAGGGATACGTTTGTCAACTTCAGTTTTTGTTAAGTTGAAAGGTCTTTACAGTCAATGGCGCGCTGCGCGGAGGAATTTCCCCTTGTTGGTTTTTCCTCTAGTTTCTCTTACGGTGACTATGCCAGAAAACAAAGTAGGCTGGATAATCGGATACGCCACAAATATCCGGTGTATATAAGTCCGAGCTCACCAAGCGATCGAGAATCTCGATAAAATGCCGTTTTACACCGGGGACTCGTTTGCGTAAAAGGAATGCGGGGATGGAGACGGGATGCGCTGCGCCTCTCTGGAATGTGGTTAATGCTGCAGAGAAACAATGATTGCGACCAACTCAGCAAGGGGCTGCCGGCTCTGAAAAGAGAATAGTTTAGAGAGAAGGGGACGTCTGCATTCATCCCAGGCGGACTAAAATACCACACAAAGCACGCCTCACCTGGTCCGACTCCTTTTACACCAGGAACAAGCTGCACAGAGTTGGTAATATGGAGAGCAAAGCTATTTAAAACTCAAGTTTATCCACCTTTTATAGTCTGATGATAGAAAAATATTCTCAGGTCGCCCTAACTAAAGTGTATATGATCCATTTTAGGATCATGTCCAGTTATTGTAGTCAACTTTAGGTCTTTATAGGAATATTAAAGGAATATTATGATGTTGATAACACAACATGAGTCAAGTATCAAAGACATGACTGAATAAAGTAATGGGTCAGTCTAAGCTTGTATTAGGCTGCATATAAATATATCTCATTTGAAGTAGAACTGAACTGAATGCACAGTGTATGAGTCATTTAGAAAAAAAGTGAAAATAAAAAGCTGTGGAAATAAATGGCTGTCTATGATGAACACAGAGAGAGCCCATGGTTAACTTTGTATTTGGTTATTACTGTGAGATTGTGATACACTTATCTAGCCATTATAAACCAGGTTACTAAATCTTTATCTTTATCAAGGGTTTTCATCAAATATAAAAACTATCTTATCTAAAAAAACAACTTCAAATTCAACCTTGAATTCAGGTTAAAAAAATCAAACAAGCCACATTTGCCTTGTAAGATTTTATTTGTTAGTCTTCAGAACATTTCTTGTATTACAGTTCCACAAAAACAGCATTAAAAACACATATTTATTAGTTTGTTGTTGCCCCCAGAGATGCTCTTTTAAAAGCTAACTGTTATGGGAAAAAAAGAGGTAGCATTTGACACATAGTCTCTGAAGGTGACAACAACTATGAGATGTAAAATTAAGACATTAAGGTACAAAGATTATAGGATTATTTTCACATGTGATGGGTGTTAGTATAAAAAGGAAATGTCTCCAATTAAACATGCTTCCACTGAGTTGGTCTGTAGACAGCCGGATTTTATGTCTGAAGCACCTGCCAGCACCGAGCATTTTGAAATAAAATGTGCACATGGACCTTGTCATGTTAAGACATTTTGCTGCTCATCAACTGCCAACAACTGGAAGAAAAGAGAGAGCCACGGCAACAAAGGCAGAAACAAACAGGATGTCCCGTAGCAATCGACTGAGGAAGGAGCTGTGAGGTGTTTTCCCGTGGCCTCTGCTTCTAAACCACTGGACCACCTCATCCAGGTTGTGCTCCTGGGGCTCATAACCGAGCTCTGCCTTAGCTTTTGCCATGCTGAAGTAATGCGTCACACCAGTTTTATACACCTCTGTGCGCGTCAGCAGTGGCTGGAAGTTGTATAAGGGGCCGACAAGGTGGTGAATCATTTCTGTGAGGAAGGCAAAAAAATAAATGAGAGAGACAGGAAGGCGCAGTTTGGGGAAAGGGTAGCCCAAGCCCTCCACCAGAGGTCTGAAGAACTCAAAATTGTTGACAGGCCTGCCATCGGAGATGAAGTAGGCCTGGCCAGCGGAGCGGTGCTGTTTCTCTGAGGCCAGAGCCTCTGCTGCAAGCTCGTGTGCTGACACCAGGTTGTCCACGTGGACAAACTCCACCAGGCTGCTGGGTTCACCATAAACAAACCTGAAGATGCCCTTCTCTATGTAGCCAACTATCCTGGGCAGGTGCCTCTGCTCCCCGGGCCCGTAGATCCCCGCTGGACGCAATGCACAGCTCCTCAGCACCCCGGAGCCGTCCTTCAGTGCTGTGCCGTTGGCTTTTAGCACTGCCATCTCAGCCAGAGACTTGGTTCTGGAGTAGTGGTCGGGGTGAAGATGGAGAGGTAGATAAGGGAGGCTTTCATCCCCGTTCTCTATCACTTGGCCTCCGAACACCACGTTGAAGGTGCTGGTGTACACCAGCCTGGACACCCCGTGCTCAACGCAGGCCTTCAGGACGTTCTGTGTGCCCTGAACGTTCACCGCCTCAATCAGATGCCGGTTCAGCTGCTCCCTGCCAGACATGCCATAGGAGGCGATGTGGAACACACAGTCCACACCAGTGACGGCCCTCTCAACTTGTGCATACTCACGTATATCCCCTCGAATAAACACAACGTCCTCCGGCACTTCCTGGTTTGGAGGGACTGTGTCAAACAGAATGATTTTGGCTCCTTTTTTATGCAGGGAGCATGCCAGGCTGCAGGGTGACACAACGACATATACAACATATGAATTAATCTCTGCCTTAAACTCATTACAAGTCCTCCATTTGAACAAAATACAATATGACAAAAATACAATAATTTCATGTATTTCTACATTTACATCTTCCACAGTTGTGTGGCGGTCCAAGATCCAATCTAACAGAGATAACTGGTGCGATAACGCCACCTTGTTGTGGTAAAGCAGTGTGACAGCACTGCGAGGCAGCTCTGAAATCATTACTGTGTTTACTGACTGTGAGTGTATCATTCTTATTCCTGAGTAATAAACATCATTAAATTGTTCTTACCGAGAACCAAAATAGCCACATCCCCCTGTTATCAAAAACGTGTCTGTGCGTGCATTTTCCATTGCAGGAGGACGAATCTGTGAGTTGATAAAAGAGAGGATGAGACATTAGAAAAGCGACAATGTGTTTAAAAAAGTACACCCAAAGGCCTCCTCTTACATGTCAACATTTAACAGTCACAAACCACAAAAAGCTGCTCAGGTGAGGTTACCTAACCTGCAGTCTGTAGGCTAATGTTAGTTCATTGACCTTCTGCTTGAGTAATTAAAGCTTTAATGTAATCAGCTGATTGCATTAACATTATTTATGTACCCCGGATGTATTCCAGCATTATTTTTACAGCCTGCCGAGCTTACAGACCACCACGCTTAGTTTCAGTAAGAATGCCATGTGTCAAACTTATACCAAAGTAGCGTCAGTGTGCTCTGACATGCGCAGACAGTAGATAAGATCAATTCACAGCTAAACTATTTAAGTTCACGTTTTCACTGTCGGTACTAACCTCAACATGAGCCGGGGAGAAAACGGGCGAAATATCTGTTGAGTGTCACTCATTCAAAACTCTACTAGAGCACCGGTGAGCACTTCCTTGGTCGGTGCTGGTGTACGTGCTTTTTGTTACGTAATTTACGCAAAAACAGCCGATATCGTCCTGCAATTGGATGCTCCAAACGGCCCAGCTCGAGCAGCTGCGTCAACGTACAAAGAGACAGAATAATACAGGAAGTAAGGCGACGTTACCTTCACAATGTAAATATAGTGATTCACTGATGGCGACTGATTTCAATTTAAATTAAACCAAAGATATTAAAAAGCATAATTAAATATTCACAATTGTCGAATGGTCAAATAATCATGTGATTTTATGCTTCTTCTTTTGAAGTTTTCTTTGCATGCGTTCAAATTTCTGTAAGTGTTCGCCGTTGAGGCTTTTATTTTGATAGTTGTAGTCGGATGTCATGATCTTAATTACGTCATCTTAGCTCTGCCAGCAACAATAGGACTTCCTGTATGCCTTCAGAATAAAAGCGGAGATCTTTTTAAAAAATGTTGTAAAGTCGTAACATTTTGCTTTTTTTATTTTATTTTTTTTTTACCGTCGTAGACATTAAACGAAAACACATATTACTAATTAGTGTCATAAAAATAACGAAAATAACATCATATGTGTCATTTTGCAACTGAAAAGTCTATATTATGTCCAGTCAGTATAGTGCGTGACACTGTACAACTCATCTTGGATGATTAAGCACTCCTGCTGACCTGAACTTTATTCCCATACTGTCCTTTAATCTGTAGTTATGTAAGAAAAAAAACTGACATTTGAACAAAAGAGATGGACTCTAGTTGGTTGCTGGTGCCTCTAGCGGCGATACCTGAGCACAAACAACTGAAAGCAACGAGGACAGTTACGTCATGTTTTACTAGCAGCCCTAAACTAACAACAACAACTACAGCCGCTGGTTTCGTCACAGTCTGAAGGTAAGAGGTCTGTTTAAACGCTGGTCCAGCTGATCCAAGATAGGATCGATGAATTAAGGGTGCAATAAACTATTGAACAAAATGCTGCCAACTCTGGCGGGCTAAACACAAGTGTTTTACTTTCAGTTTTCCTCAGAGTTTATATGCGATATGAAACTATCTTGTTAACAAACATTCATAACTTTTGCAGAGACAAAGATTAGTATTGGTTAAACTGGACAGCAACATGGATCCATGCTCATTTCAGGTGTACGCTTCACTCAGCTTGCAGCTCTTGGTTGCACTTCCTTTAAATAGTTTTGCTCAAATTCCGGCACGAATAAGGAACATACACTGAAAGTTAAACACTGCTCCTCCTACTCATTTCATAACTGCAGATAACTTACCAATGATAGAAAGTCTCTTAAATATGCCTCTTGAGAACCTTTTTGACTTGTAATTATGACAAGTTGGAATTGTTTTAAGCTTTAAGACAAAAGAGATGACTTTGCAAAATTAAGTGCAACTTTGTGACCGGTGGATGGGTCCTTTAAATTCATGGGCCTCATTATTATCTGGTAATACTTTAGAAAGGTTTTAAGCTTTAACTAGTGGCTTTATTTAGTATGTCTTAGGTATGTCTTATTATGTGTTATAAATTCATCTCATGTCTTGCATTTTACAGGCAAGATGAATTTGGAGGAGTACTTTAAAAGAATTGGTTTCCATGGCTCCTACGATAAACTGGATCTTGCAACTCTGAAGCTGATCCACAAACAGCACGTCATGTCAGTTCCATTTGAAAACCTCAGCATCCACTGTGGTGAGAAGATCATCATGGACCTGGAGGTCATTTTCAATAAGATAGTGAGGAGCAGCCGTGGGGGTTGGTGCCTCGAGAACAACTTCCTGTTTGGCTGGGTGCTGAGAGAAATGGGCTACGACACCACGACGTTTAGCTCCAGAGTTTTCAACAGTATCCTCAATGACTTTGGCCCCCTTGAATCTCATCTCATCAACAAGATCGTCATTGATGGAAAGGCTTATATAGCAGATGTCAGCTTTGGGGTGTCTTCCCAAGTGTGGGAGCCCCTGGAGCTCGTCTCTGGAAAGGACCAACCTCAGGCAGCAGGTGTCTTTCGTCTCATAGACAAGGGGGACATGTGGGTGCTGGAGAAGACAGGTAGAAAGCCAGAGGTTCTCAATCCAGACTTTGCCAAATCAAGTCTGGTGAACAGGAAGGAAACAAAGCAGATCTACTGCTTCACCTTGGTGCCCCGTGAGGTCGATCATTTTTTTGATAAGAGCCACAAACTCCAGACAGATCCTACTTCACTGTTCACCAATAAGTCCATCTGCTCTTTGCAAACACCAACAGGATTCAAAGCCCTGATTGGTTGGACCTACAGTGAGGTCACCTACAAACCTGAGGAAGGTGTTGATGTCTTAGACATGAGGGACATAACACATGATGAGATTGAGCAAATTCTGAGGGAAAAGTTCAGTTTAAAGCTGCAGAACAAACTAAAGCCTGTAAGCAACAAATCATGGTACACACTCTAAAATCCTGCACATATTCTGTTTTGAAATGGACTTGGGATGATGTCACAACCTGTGGTGATATCATGACTGACCAGGTAGAGCAGCTTGTTGAAGGATTATCTTTTTGAAACATTAACAATGGTTTGTTAATCATTAGCCGTGGCACAACAGGTCCTGTCCACATGTCGAGTGTCCTTGGGCAAGTCGCTGAACCCCACATTGCTCCCGATGGTCAGGCCAGCAACTTGTATGGTAGCTCGTGGCCCTTGGAGTTTGAGTGTGTGTTTGAATGAGAGGCAAAGTGCAAAGTGCTTTGGATAAAAGCTCAATACAAATGCAGCCATTTACCACTCATTTACTCAAAGAGTTATGAATGGATGAAAGCAGTATTGATCTGTATGAGAGTGATGAAAAGATGAAAGTGTGGAGAAAAAAACAGAACAGGTCATGATCTAAGTCAATGCTAATAATGTCAATACTGTACTATATTGAGTTATCCAACAAAGTAATTTGGTTTTGAATAGACCTCAGTAAGAATTTTACATTAATCTTCCAGTAAAACAAAAAGGATCTTTGTCCTACTAGAGGGAGGGAGTAGTGGAGGAAACCCACTAGGTTGTTTTACTCCTCAGTAAGCCACCAAAGGTGAGAGGTTTCTGGTCAGTGTTGGGCCCTGTGTCCTCTGCTTGACTGCTTGATGTGTTGTAGCATCGAGGTCAGTGTTTGGCTGACTGAGGCCACAGGACATGTTGGTGAGCTGAGAGGGTGTTTTGGATATACTTTTATACTTATATACTTTTAGAACTTGCTTATACCGATGTAATCTGCTTAGCTTCAAGTCATATGTTATGAAGTTACATGATAATGTAGACCGTTACGCATGGATTTCTCTGACTGTATTCTGTGTACTCACTCATATACCATCACCATGCGTCTTATTTGGGTCAACAATTTATAATAATAATAATGATAATAATACATTTTATTTATAGAGTGCTTTTCTTGGTACTCAAAGACACTTTATAGTTAAAAATGGTTAAAAAAGGCAACACATTATCACATTACTAAAACTAAAGCTAAGAAAAATTTTTAAAGCACACAACAATGATCACACATTAAAAGCAGTTCTGAAAAGGTGAGTTTTGAGTAGTGATTTGAACGTGGGCAGATTGGTGCAGTCTCGGATGTGTTTGGGGAGAGAGTTCCAGAGGGAGGGGGCAACTATGGAGAAGGCTCTGTCGCCCCAGGTCCGGTGCTTGGTCCTGAAAGGTGGAGATAAGAGGTTGGCATCAGAGGAGCGGAGGGTACGGGAAGGAGTGTGGCGGTGAAGCAGGTCGGTGAGGTAGGAGGGTGCCTGGTTGTGGAGGGCTTTGTGAGTGAGGAGAAGGACTTTAAATTGGACCCGTTGTGGGACAGGGAGCCAGTCGAGTTTCTGGAGGACAGGGGTGATATGGTCACGGGAGTGGGTGAGCAGGTGAGCAGCAGAGTTCTGAATATACTGGAGTTTATTTAGGACTTTGGATGATGTGCCATAAAGGATGCTATTGCAGTAGTCAATTCTGGATGTGATGAAGGCATGGATCAGGGTTTTGGCTGCAGAGAAGGAGAGTGATGGGTGGAGACGGGCTATGTTTTTGAGGTGGAAGAAGGCAGTTCTGGTGATTTGGTTGACGTGGTGTTCAAAGGAGAGGCTGCTGTCGAAAATGACTCCGAGGTTGCAGATGTGAGGGGAAGGAGATAGAGTTGAGTTGTCGATGGTGATGCAGAAGTTGTGAGTGGTTTTGGTGAGGGATTTGGGACCGATGATAATCATGTCTGATTTATCACAGTTCAGTTTGAGGAAGTTGGTTTGCATCCATGATTTTA
>NTHP01000475.1:0-29614 GCA_003416845.1 Oplegnathus fasciatus
TTTTGCTTTGGTGTTTCCATCAATCAAATGCTTTACAAGAAGGCGAACAATATGAGCAGCTGACAAAACAGCAAGTTGTCAAACATTTAAAAAAACGCAAAATTGTTCATGAAAGCCTCCTTTGAATTTTTTCACTTTATCTGAATAACTGAGGCCCATTTAAGGTATAAATTAAGGGATGGATTTCATGTTATTTGGTCAATTTTAAGGGCCTTTTACCCTTAAAAAGCCCTTAAAGCCCTGCAGATAATCCATGAAAAATACCCTAATTACATCATAGTTAATGTTTTTTTTACATTTTAAGGTAGGAAATTAAGTGATTTAGTTTCAGAATGAGAAGAGTGGAGGCTCTTATAACAGTATATTAATGCCCAGGGTTTCACATGCAGACACATGCACTAACACAAACACGTGTGTGTGTGTGTGTGTGTGTGTGTGTGTGTGTTCAGAGACTCGGAGCAGCTCTTAGCTCATTAATGTAAACACGCTACTAAGCACAGGTTTCTGCAGAGCTGCACCACTGACTCCCACAATCTACTGGGAGGCAGACCAACACGTCTGTCTGTTTCATAGCTCTTTATCCTCCACTGTCTCTCTTTCTCTTTGTCTGTCTATGTCTTTCGCCCATGGTTTCCCCCCCAGGCTTTACCTTCCCTCGGGCTCTACCTCCTCCATCATCACTTTTGCCCCATTCCCATTCTACCCCTCTTATATTCTTGCCCTCTTTGTATGCTTTCTTCCCTTTCTCCATCTTCTTTTTTCATGTTCCAACATCTGCCAACACTTTGAACGCCACACGAGTGGTCCCTCAGAAGTTTACACTGCGACACTAAATAATAACCACCATACGCTGTTAACTCTTTACAACCATATAACTTTCATCTAGAGTGATTTAAAGGTACAGGCCTGTGGCTGAAGGGATTTAATTGTGAGCCTTATAGCTCATGAGTATAATGTGCTGTATTGATAATTTGTCACGTCTTGTAATGTCCAGAAGACAAATGGAAAGATTGAATGCAGGCGTTGCAGTCGTCATTCAGTAGATATGGAAATATTAATAAAATGGAGAAGGGTCCAATTGCACGTTCTGTCTCCAGACCAGCCAGTAGACAATCTTTCTGTTCTCCAGACAGACATAAGTTATCTTTATTATAAAAGAAAGTGTTGGCTAGCAGGCACAGCTGTGCTACTGTCAGCTGTAGAGAAAAGTTAACGTTAGCCAGCAAGCTAATGGATAATTGAGCATAAAAGTTCATACTTGACCTTGGAAACAGTAGGTCGCAAAAAGCTCTGATACCTGCTCAGCAGCAAACAGCAGACAGTCAGTCAGAGACTAGCTGGTGAACACAGTGGAGTGTTTAGCAGCTAAAGAGACAGATATTTTGTCAGGGGTTGGTGGACACTGAAACAGAGCTCAAAGGAGAGTGAATGTTGGACTTACACGTGTTGGGTGATCAGAGACACAACTGAATGCTAATGTTTCTTTGAGTCTGCTGGATGTGTAAATAGGCAACTGTTTGCTAACATGGTTGTAGCCATATCATGCTTTTTACGGCGATAATATGTCAACATTATGTTTACAGCTTGTTCCTGCCCCCAAGTGGCCACAAAATCATTTATGGCTGCTAACTCCTTGTGACTTAAAGACGCTCGCTAGATGTTCTGACACTCTAGCCATGTAAGTGAGTCCAACTGGAATGCTCCTGGTGGTCACTTTTGAATTAGCAGTGTCTCTCATGGTTTCAAGACGGACTGATGTCCATCTCTCTATTCTCCTCTTCACTGATAAGATTTTGTGCTCTGTGTACTAGGTTCCACCACTGATCTGTTGTAAGTAGTGGTTAGAGTTAAAATTGAGATATTGGTCCGTATGAGTGGGTTTTCTGTACACTGCGGCCAGCCCTCTCATGAAACGGAAGCTTACCATCCTCTTCCTGTTCACCAGTGCACCTAATATGTGGATTGATATTGTCGATGCGTTGGACAGAGAAAGATCAAGGAAGTCATTAACATCTGACACCAGAGATCATCTCTGAACAGAGACAGGGGTTACTATCTCCCCCATACACGACCAACTCTCATCATATGACTGAAGTTCCATACTTAGGTCACAAGGCCATGATAACTGAGCAAACTCCATTCACTGATGCGATTAGCATTGATGGATTGATGCCGCACCAGTCCACCGATCAATCTTTTCTTACCCTCAATTGTAAACACCAGATACTTAAACTCCTTCACCTGGGGCAAGACCCCAATCTCAACCCGGAATGAGCAATCAACTGAGTACCATGGCCTCAGACAAAAACCAAAACAGACCAGACCAAATGTCATTAAAAGCAGAAATGGACCTGCTATATGCATACATGGATATAGCATATTCATTATTACATTTTTCTGTATATGGCGTGATTTTTGCTGTCCAATGGGACCATTTTAACCAGGGATACAATTTCACTTTCTAACCAATGTTAGGTGTGAAGGAATGTTAGCACACTTACAGTATCATATACTGTACACCAGATATACTGTTCATTATATTAGGTCAGAGAATAGACTTTTCTGCCCTTTTTTTCCCTTTCCCTCTGAAAATGATTAAATGGCTTGGCTATGGCATATAGACATAGACATAACTTGTATGAAGTTCAATTTATGTCTGCACTGACGTGATCTATAAATTCTCAATTCCTATCCGGACCGTCACTCTGGAGCTGTTGTAGCGCCAGATTTTAGACGTGAGTTGAACATTCTCTCCTTATCAACAGCATGAACCAAATACATAAAGTAAAACACAAGTTTAAATCAACAGCAGCACTTTATAGTAGAGTTCCTCAGGGGTCTAAAACTGAGACCCGAAGACAACCTTTAGGATTGGGCTCAACTGAACCCGACTGGTAGCCTACTGCCACATTTGTGACCCAAACCCCACCCACAGTATATATTTGAGCTACTATAAATTTGCTTTGTTTCATCCGACCATTATCTTGCCAGGCTAATGCGAAGCAGAGACTAGCCTTTTTGCTCTTCCCAGTTGGCATTTGTGAATCTATTTGCACTACAAAATATTGCATGATTGCACACAACTGGCACAGTCAGAGGGATTTCTTATTAAATTACAATTGAGAATAACCAAACTCGACCTGAGCCCAAAGCTTTACATAACAAAAGGTTCTGCCACCTAATGGATTTGCAAAAGTGGGGTGGTCCATTTTGCATTTTGCACCTCTAAAGTAGAGTTCTGCTACCCAAACCAGAACCTGATACTTTGTAGGGACCCATTTGGTTCAGGTAAGATCTACAGCTCTACAGATCTACAGTAGATCTACAGCTGTATGTCTGTGCACATCATTGTTAAACCACACAATTCTAACAGAACTTGCATCATTCTGAGCTGCTGAGTTTCAGCTGATTTCACATGGATGCTGCAATGTTTACACTGGGGATCCAACATGGTGGACAGCGTTGAGAAAGTAATATAAGTAATATAACTCAGATCATCAAAAGATAATGCAACAACTTACATTCTGCCATCATGAAAAGTGGCTTAGAGTAGCCGAGGTTGCCACAAGTATCAGGTGGATTTTACTGCATTGGTCACACTAATCTAATGGACATTTACTGATTTTGTCTTTCATGGGTTTGTCTGTTTCTTCCACATTTTCCCTCCCTTTTTCCCTCTTCTCCTGTGCTGTTGTTTAGTGTTTGTTTGACTGTCCCCTCCCAGCTACCTTCCTCTTATTCCCTATGGCACGCTAATCAGGTATTTTTGTCACAAAGTACAAATGTGTGTGTGTGTTGGGCCAGGTTGACTGACAGACGGCCTCTGTAATAGCAGGTGTTGCCACGGTGATGTGGAACAGCTTGCCTTCCCTTACCCAACTTTAGCTTTGCTCTCTAGAGGCCAACATTAAGACAGCAGCCACACACACACACACACATAGACACACACACACACACACACACACATAAAAACAGGAGGCACCCCAGCCACAGTGCAGACAAACATGCAAAGAACACACATTATCCCATTGTCATCATTACACACAGTAAGGCCCGGCCTGGAAATACTGAATAACGGCCTCTCCTCTTTTCATTTTCTCTGTTTCTCTGATTTTCTCTTCTTTTTTCACTTCTTGTTTCTTGATTTCTCTTCTGTCATCAATGCATTTCATAAATAAATTTCACAAAAAAACATGTAGGTTGCATTAAGGGTCTGGGTATTCCACTGAGAAAAGTAGGTTTTTGTCTTCTGGTAGTTCAGTTCAGTTCAGTTCAAATAAGTTTATTCGTCCCCAGCCGGGCAATTGAAAAGTATAATATTATAATTTTGTGTAATAAAAGTACAATATCTCTTATATAATATATAAGAAATATATATACTGTATATTCTTATATATAACTAGTTACTTTATTTTTAAACACTTTTTTCGTGAGCTTGTCTTACTTAATTTTTTTTTGTAAATATCTGGAATCTAGAGCACTGTCATCATTTATTAAACTTTGGTTTCTTTCCTGAAAGTAGCAAACTTTTACCTTCTCAACACACAAAAGCTTTCCTTTCTTGACATCCAGCCAGACATTGCTCATATTCCATTTATATTTATTTTGAGTGGAGCCCTCTGGCAGGTAAGGTCACTGGACACCCCTTTTTTTTTTTGAATTATTGGACACCTTGAACAATATCTGTCATGGCCTCCTCCCCTCCTTTCTAACTCGGCCTGACCCGACTGGAGGGGGTGGCAGTATCATATCAATAGTAACAGATTTAGCTACTATGTGGTTGCGTAGCAATTTGGCAGCACTTTCCATTGCTGGAATATGGCAGGAACTACATTGCTGTGTGACTTTGCTGGTAGATGCCCTACATATTATATTATCTTCTTGAATATCACAAATAAATGCTTTAAAAAATAATTAAGCATTTTGAGTGAAGTTAACTTTACAGTATAGGTAAATACCTACCTATTACTATAAGAAATACTTCGTTTGGTTTTTGAAACCCCCCAAAATATGATTTTAAGGTTTTTCAGGGTATCCTTGGTGTAATTTAAGGGGTTCAAGACTCCCCAATATTTATACCTCCATATTTTGCATACAGGTTAACAATTCAGAAAAATGTGATCTTCCAGTAGAAATCAAGAAATCAGTTTAGCATCTAAAAGGCATTCTCTCTATATTCTTCCCTCCTGTCTGCTCTGAATCCTCTCCATCCTTTTCTTTTCTTCCCCTCTTCTGTTTTACTCTCTTTCTCTTTACTACTTTAAGACGTCTGAGTTGTATCGTAAACTTCATCATATTTGCTTTACAGGAAGTTAGAAGACAACACAAAGCAGCACAGATGATGAGTGACTCCTCTGTGTTTAATAAAAAACGAGAAGCGTCCTCCCTCACCTCCTGATTCCTTGTATGCAAATATTTGTTCTTCATTTTCCACACAGGGACACTTTCTCTCTTTGTCTCTTCATCTCCCTCTTCTTCTTCTCTTCCATATTAAAATGCTGCTATATTTCCTCCCAAATTAACTACGTATAAACTGTGAGGAAAGCCAGCAGGGTCACGATCAACTGGTGCAAAAGTATGAAATGATCAGAATTATATTTATTGTAGGTCAAACCTTTGAATTGTACTAGTTTTCTAAAGGTTTTCATTTCTTATCCCTTTTCCCCACAAACACATATACAGTACACACATGCACACACACACACACAGCATTCCCTATGTGTTACACACATCAATTAAACATCCTTGACAAAAGCTCTAAATTGACTCTCTCTTCCCATTTTCTCCAGCGAAGTGGAATTTCCTCTGCAGAGATAAAGCTGTGTCCATTCTAAGAATCAATAATCCGTTTATAAATATGTTATTAATAAAGGAGTTAAGCTGCATATATATTTCATGGCAGAGGAAGGGAGCGTCTCCCTAAGGCCGCGGGGCTTTACTCCGTATCATTCATTTATAATTAATCTGCACCACTTGGGACTTGGTGAATTAGGAATCCCGCCACAGACTAGAGCTCAGTTCTGTTCCTATCTGTTGCAGCTCGTGAACATGGGAGGTCCTTCTCTCACCGCTGGTATTTTTTAAAATAAGGAGGAGAGAAAGAGAGATTGCAGGACATCTCATGTTGCAAAAGAGCAGAAAATGTAGTTGAAGTGGACCAGGAGGCAAAATCTGCTTTTAATCTAATATGTAGACATTTTAATTTTGCATAATATATTTAATGCATTGATGCATGCATTATATTGTATATGTCACGCTTCCTTATGTAGCATACATAATGGAGGCCAACAATTTATATAGTATTCTTGAGTGTGACAGTTCTCTCTTGACCTTAAATATAGTAGTTTCATAAAAAAAATAAAATAAACCACAACCGTAAATCCGCTTTAGCCTTTTCTGGAGCTTTCAACTGGATCTCTCGTTTTCATCAGCAGCGACTGACTGCTGGAATAAAATAAAAATGACCTGCAATAAACTCAGTTACTGTAAAAAGAAGCAGGATGAAGTACCATTTCATATCAATGATCTGAAATCTGTAAATTTTTTACCTGTATTACTTCATCATATTTAATTCATAATTATTTCAATCAAAAAAATCTTATCTTAATAATCTAACTATAATAATAAAACACACCTTCAGTTAATATAAGGACTATTGTGAGGATTACTATGATTATTATTATTATTATTTTTTATTATTATTATTATCAGTTGTAGTTGTTCTTGTTTCTATTGTTACTTGTAGTAATAGATTAGAATGAGTAGAGGCAGTACTAGTGTTGTCCTTTTTTTTTAACTTTTATTTTGAAATATAATAAAGACATCAACCCTGTAAATCAGAAAAATAAAGGAAATAAAGGAAAAAAGAGAAAAGAAGCAGTACAATACTGCGCAAAAGCACAAAAGCATAAACCTCACATGGAAGTCAATGTCATCAATGTGCTTCCACCTCATCCATTCAGTTATGCAGTGTTTGTCTGTCCAGTTACATAAACGTCCTACATGACATTCTTTCATATACAAAAGAGATCATTTCCTAACTCTGTCGAGCGGCCCTGTAAAGGTGGCACAAGAGGTCTTGCTGTCTTGTTCAGTCCTTCAGTGGTTGAGAAAACACAGATAACACCTTGCCGTCTCCTAAAATATAAAGCCAGTGACGTTCACAATATAAAACAGTACATTTTCATCCAGAATTGTTGGATTTTTGAGCATGTCATTTCCCCCCTACATTTACAGCAGGCCATCTTTTAAACCAAGTCAGTACAACCTACTGGTGGTCCAGTAGTAGCCATGTGAAATTTTAACTTATACAAACCTGAACCCTGAACTCTTTTGACATTGCATTTAGATGGTCCTGGACCTGACAAGCCAAGCCAAAGTACGATCCACAGAGGGGTAAAGTACATGCAAACACACACACAGACACAGACACACAGAATTGGTCCAGCCTTCTATTGTCCCTGGTTAATCAGGGGTGGACTGACATTGCCGTCACTTTCCCCCAAAAACAAAAGACTTGCTGTGGATGTGAGGGAGCTGTATCAGTGCAGCATCTCCCCGGCAGCACCAGGGCAGCCAGGCAGGCGAGAAGAAAGGCCTGATCGCTGCAGGATGGCTGCAGGCGAGGAGAAAGACACTGCTGACAAACGCATTAATTACTTTATCAACTTCATTTCCCAATTAACCTTACATGCCACCTTCCAGGTAAGCCAGCCGCGGGAGGATGAGCGGTGCAGGGCTCTGGCGCCGGCGACTCCTCATCTACTGGAGAAAAACTCAGAGTCAGAGAAAAGATGAGGTGAGGAAAGATGAAGAATCCTGGAGACAATAGTTTCCCCTGCTCTTTAAAAAAGCAAAGGAAAGACAAAAATGACCAGATAACATTGTCATTAGCATGCGTTTCGAGGTTTCCACCAATCCCAGTTGTGATTACCAAACATAATGTCCAGTTTAATTAATACAATGTTTGATATATGTTTTCATTTACCCCTTCATTTGCATTTTCAATTATTTCTTAATATCGGTGTGTCAGCTGTTTGAAGACGGTCTTTCTTTGTTTCTCCCTCTGCTAGCTTGACCAGCGCCTCACTATTTCATCTCAGGCTGGCTTGGCCACTTCTTTCATCATCTTCGAGGCAGAGAGGCAAGTCAGGCGAAATCAGGAAAGGAAGAGAAAAACGCAATTAAGGGAAGTGTGATTATGACATCAGTGGGTGACCCAGAAGAATCAATGGTACGCTATCATTAGTCACATTAAGAGTGGGAGCTCAGGAAATTCAATTCCCTCTGGTATGACAGAGATACTAATTTAACACTTTTCTAGTGACACAATATTTTAAGAATAAAGTCATGAAAAGTTGAGAATAACAATATTTTGAGAAAAGAGCACTAAAGATACAATAAAAAAATGGTAATTTCAACAAAAAAGTAACCTAACCCTAACCCTATTACGAGAATAAAGTTAATATTTTGAGAATAAAATTGTAATATTTTAAAAGTAAAGTTGTAATATTTCAAAAAATATGGTCATAATATGTTAAATATATAGTCAAAAATAAAGTCACAATATTTCAAGAATGAAGTTGAAAATTACAAGGAAAAAGTCAATATACGAAGAGAAAAAGATGTAATATTACAATCATGAATTCAGAATATTGCAAGAATAAAGTTGAAAATTCACCAAAAAAATCAGAATACTTCAAGAAGTCAAAAAATCAAGAAGTCAAAATTTTATGAGAAAAAAAGTTACGTTTTGAAGGTTATAAAAGGAAGTCATTCTATTTTGAGAGCAAAGTCTTAATATTTACAGCATCATATTATTATTATTATTGTTATTGTAAAGTCATATTATGAAAAAAAAAGGTTGTTACATGTTGAAGATAAAGTAAAAAATGTATGAGACAAAAATGATATTATTACAAGAAAAACGTAATAATTTGAGGAAAAAAATGGGAATATTTCAAGAAAAATCTGAAAATGTATGAAAAAGTTGCAAAATTTTGGGAGTAAATATTACGATTTTTTCCAAAAATATTTAGACTTAAACAGTGGCCCTAATACTCTGTTGTGCAAATACATCTTTGCAAAGAGAGTGACCAATGATATGATATTTACAGTGGATAGAGATACCTGTTTTCTCAGGTAATCTAGGTAATACTAATCTCTTTATTAGCAAAAACGCACTCTCTATCTCTGTAGCACAACACATTGCAGCAGCACGTAAGAATTTACACAATACTTTCCTTTTTTCAGAGACAGCAGGCAGCTCCTATTTGGAATTTTTAGCTCACTACAATCCATCATAGCGTGTTGAAATATAAAATATCCACAACTGCAAATTAACGTGAAGACAAACTCTCTGACAGTTTCTGGCACGGGCAACCCTGTCAGTATAATGAGAGTGAAATAAGAGCAGAACGCTGCTCTGGATTCATTCAGACCTTCACAAGTTCACATTTAGTTTAGCCTTGTTTCAAGCTTTGTTCCACTGCATTGTTGTACATTACAGTAGAATCTGTTTTTCGGCTAGAATGGATGTTGAAGTGGAAGATGAAAGGTTAACATAAGCATATGGGCCTACTATGAAAGCCCTCCAAACTTACACATATGCATCCGCACATGCGCATGCACCCCCAAATTAAAACTGTGCATGGAAAATCTGGGAGAGAAAGTGTTAAACAGATGTATAATTACCCCAAATCCCCCAACCCTCTGAATTTAGTTAAGTGTTGGTATATTTCATTCTTGAAGGAGGGAGGTAGTGCAGGCTGTTTTCACACACTAGTTGAAATGTTAATTTTGACCCTAGTAGGAGAACTGAAACACTAAGGCCTGGAGTGGAATGAAAGGCAAATACAAAGTAGCTGTGGTCAAGCCCATGAACGCCGGCACCCTTGAGGCCATCTTCGCTGTTCTGTCACCCACAGAACTGGTCCCACCCGCCTGACCATGTCAGGAAATTACCATGGAATACTCTCTTTCCACTTGACTAATGCTCCCCACCTACTTGTCATTTTGGGTTATCCCTGACTCAGACTACAGAAACCACACATAGACTGGTCTTCGGGAGCCATTTTGCAATGGAGTAATGCCCTAACCCTGCAATGCTGCGTGTCTTAGATCTGCCTTGTCTGTCACTCCCAGTAACTCTTCCCTGGAATGTCTGGATCTAAAGGAGGCTTTCAAATAACGTGCTTGCCACCACGCTGCCTCCTCATCGCCCATATGACTGCGCCATCAGCCTTGTGCGTGGTTCCTCTCCACCCAAAGGACGACTCCTCTCTCTATCCGCCCCTGAGAACAAGGCCATGGAGAAGTACATCAGCAATTCATTGGCAGCTGGCATCATCCGACCTTCCTCATCTCCCACTGGGGCTGGATTCTTTTTTGTGGGGAAGAAGGACAAGACCCTCCGGCCCCGCATTGACTACTGAGGTCTCAGTGGCATCATGGTGAAGAACAGGTACACCCTCCTACTCATCTCTTTTGATTTTGAAATTCTCAAAGGGACTACCATCTTTTCCAAGTATGTATCAGGGAGGGTAATGAATGAAAGACCGCTTTCAACACACCTAGTAGACATACCTAGTACAAGTTACCTGGTCATGCCATTTGGTCTAACCAATGTCCCTACTGTTTCCAGGCATTGCTCAATGATGTCCTCAGAGACCTGCTCAATACCTGTGTGTTTGTCTAGCTCAGTGACATTCTCATCTTCTCCAAATCCAAGCAGAAACATTTGCAGCACATGCAATGCGTTCTTCAGAGGCTCCTGGAGAACCAGTTATTTGTCAGGGCCGAAAAATGGGATTTCCACGTCTTGGAGGTGCCAGATGTAATGCTGATGTGCACAACGCTAGATGGACAGGCGGCTGTGGCTCAGGAGGTAGAGCGGGTTGTCTACTAATCGGAAGATCGGCAGTGTTGAAGTGTGCTTGGGCAAGATACTGAACCCCAAATTGCTTCCGAAAGGCTGTGCCATCGGTGTGTGAATGAGTGTATGAATGAGGGTATGAATGTGTGTGAATGGGGTGGGTGGCATGTAGTGTAAAGCACTTTGAGTGGTTGGAAGACTAGAAAAGCGCTATATAGGTACAAGTCCATTTACCATTTTCCATTCACCATGGACCCTGCCAAGGTCAAGGCAGTCCTGGACTGGCATGTCCCTTCCTCTCACAAGAAGCTGCAATGTTTCCTGGGGTTTCCCCTGTGCCTTCTATTCCTGCAATCTATCTCCTGCTAAGAGGAACTATGACATAGGGACGTAGCAGCTGTTTGTGGTCTGGACGGACCACAAGAACCTGGAGTACATCCACTCCACCAAAAGGTTGAATTTCTGTCAGGCCAGGTGGGTGTTGTTCTTTAACCAGTTTATCTACTCACTCTCCTACCAAGAACGTCAAACCTGACGCCCTTTCTTGCCATTTCCAGTCTGTGAATTCCCTTCCCCAACCTGAAGAGAACCCCGCCCTCCACTTTTATCATCTGTGCTGTCTCCTGAGCAAATGAGGACAAGGTAAAACAGTCTCACTTTGGGTATACTGTTCCCAGTACCTGTTCAACTAACCGTCTCTTTGTCCCAGCAGATCTTTGCTCCCAAGTTCTCCAGTGGGGCTACTCCTCTGGCTCGCCATCCTTGTGTGGCATGCACCCTGGCTCTCCTGCGACATTTCTGTAACGTTTCTGGTGGGCCTCCATGGAGAGGGACACCAGGACCCCACCGGCCTTCCAGCCCAAGTCTCACATCTTGCTGGACTTTGTCACTGGATGCCTGCATCTGATGGTAACACAGTCATTCTCGCAGTTGTTGATGCAGCTCTGCTACCAGCCTCTTCACCTTCCAGTGCCCTCAGGGCTACAAACCACCTCTCTTTCTAGATCAAGAACGGGAGGCCATTGTCCCCTCAGTCCAGGTTTTCATTTGTTGCTGTTGCTGCACCTGGATTCAGGCCCATTCCACACTCCTTCACACCTCTGACTGCTACCACAGAGTGTCAGTTACCTCCACATTTCTGCTCTCCGCTACATCCCTGGACACAATGTTTGGGTATCTACACGGGACTTAATCCTCAGAGTGGAGTCCTGGAAGTTGGCTCCCCAGTTCGTGGGTCCGTTCCCCATCTCCAAAGTCATCAACCCATCTGCAGTCCTTCTCTGCCTTTTCCAGTCCATGCACATCCACCCTACCTTCCATGTCTCCCGACTCAAACCTGTCAAGGTGAGCAGACCATTTGCTCATTGATGGAACACCTGCCTGCACCGCCAGTCGTCTCTGTCTGTCAGTAGATAAGGCCCCAAAGAAGACTCCTGGGTTCCCGCCTGGAACATCCTGGATCCATCCCTCATCAGGGATTTCCACCTACCCAGACCAGCCTGGAGGGACTTCAGGAGCCAACCACAACTCCAACCAGCTCCTAGCATTCATTCTTTTGTCTGCTCTGTTTTTATCCCTGCCACCATACTAATTCTCCTGTCATCTCAGATCCAGCCACTCCCTCCTGCCCTGAAGTAAACTGCCACTGGCATCATCACCTTCCCTGCCCAACTACTCACGTGTTTCCCACTTCCCTAATCAGCTTTGTATATACCGGCCCATCTCCACTCACTTTTTCTGGATAAATTTGCCTGATCTTTCTTCCTTTCCTTAGGTTTTGACCCTATTATTTGACTCCAGTAAAGATAAACTTTTGTCTTGAACTGCCTATCTTTGAGTGCTTCTGGGTTCAAGATTGTTTGTTTTGTGAGCCATTACACTGGCATTGATCTAAAACTGTAGGGGATGGGATTGGGATTAGAACTAAAAGAGGGACAAGAGCTAAGGCTGCGAATGGGGCCACATGGGTTTTGGAGTTATGTACCGAGGCTGGAAAGACTGTTGAGGATGTTCTCCTGGACGCGCCTGTAAGTGCTCCCTATGGAATTCTGTAAATGTACACAGTATGACTGGAAGAGAGCAAAGAAAAAGGCAGGAGGAGATTAGAGAGGAAGAGACTGAAAGAGAGAGAGAACATCAGTTTAGCCACTCATAAACAGACAAAAATATAACATTCACTTGAACAGATGCATGAGTATATGCCTGAAGTTGCAAAATGCAAATACACATCACAGTTCTGTGTCATTTAATTTAGGCAGATGATGTAACAAGTAAAGGAAAAAACCCAGTTTGTGTCATACCCTGTTCTACTTTTGCACTAAACAGTCAAACTGTATTAATATCACACTGTAAATACATTTTACAACATCATGACATATTGTATAATGCGAGCTGTATTCATATTGAAAATGCTTTATAGATTCCTAATAGGCTATTTTCTCTATAAAAAGGATCACTGAGGCCATTTGTCTCGGTCAAGGATACTCTGATACTTTGTATTTCATCACAGATTCAAATCAAGTGAATAATTTGACTAATCAAACATTGCAGTAGTTCAATAAAACTGCTATGAGTTACTTTAGAATTTGTTGCCCATACGGGATATGAAATGTCTTGGCATTTTGTTGTCTAACTTTAACTAGAATTAAAATCAAGTAACAAGTATGATTTCTGTAATATTTTTAAACTTTAAATAACTTCAAACATTCTGTATTAAAACTAATTGCGGTTATCAAGTTACTGTACCCATTACAGCTGCAGTTATACTGCCTTTATTATATTCAATCCTGGAAGATCTCCCGAACCACCACAAGAGGGTTCTTAGTCTCACAGAAATCACAAGTGCTTTTCATTTGTAAAACATGTTTGTATTTATTAAATCCTTTACACAACCAAACAGAACACTGGATTTATTCTAAAAATGTTCTTATGAAATTTACTGTATACAGTAGAGTCTGTATGACTGTATCTGTAATCTAGATGACTGTGAACCTGCATTTGCTTAAAACATTTAACATTTCCATTGGAATGTGTTCTTGTGTAGCTGTATGTGGCCGGGGTTCACTTATAGCTACAGAGTTATTGAGGACAGAGGACAGAGTGAGATGTTTTGTTCCTAGTTTCCCCATTACTGGGACTTGGGAGTATTACTGGGACTCATTGATTCACCAAAACAATGCATGGTCTAATTACCACCGTATTATTAGACATGGATGTCAAACTCAACGGGGAGGGAAGAGAGTTGGTCCCGGGCCAAGAGAATATTGAGCACCTTATTTGTTGCACAAAACAACAAGCCCCTATATTAGATGACATATTAGCTCATTTCCTGTTTCATGACTCCTTTTAGATTTAGGCAAGGTGTGTGTCTGTAAATGTAAGGAAAAAATGACATATAGTGTGTACTTGTGTGCATCATCCTGTAGGCAGAGGATGGCAGTTGGAAAATCAGCGAAGGTAATTTGTCCTTTCTTTGTTTCAACCACAAGAAACCAACTTTCTTTTTCTTTTTTGTGTCTTTCTATTTGTTTTACTTCCTCCTCCTCCTCCTCCTCCTCTTCTTCTTCTTTCCCCTCTCCCATGTCTACCCCGCCAACCCCCCTCTTGCTCTCTCCCCCCTTCCCTATTTCTCTTTTTTGATGTGTTTGCCTTCACGGCTTCTGAGCGCTCTCTAATTCCATCTGGCCACAACAGAGAAGGCGGCACGGTGAGAAAAAGCATTTCCATATGTGCAAATTAGGGACCCCCCCTCATACCCCACCTCCATACACACATACACAGACACAAGCTGCACCTACCCCCCTACATACTGACTGCCAAGGCTGTTAATGGTGATCAAGGGGAGGGTTTTTGTTGGCCCTAGGTCTGAGTCTGTAAGTTGTCATGGCTGTTATGTCTACATCTATGACCTGGGGAAAAAGATGATTATTAATAATATCATGACAAGCAGACTACATATTATTATTATAATTATTATTATAATTATTATTATTATTATTATTGTCTTCCAAATTGCATGTGCTGATTATGACAGTTATCTAGATTGAAAGAACTCTACCTGCAGCTTTATTACCTGTGCTCCGGTTCCATCTGTAATTCCTCTGGTGAATTACAACTTCCCTACTCACAGCATGCCTCCGAAAAACAAATGTTAGCAGTTCATTTGGTTTGAAGGAAATGGAAGAATGAGCAGAGAGACACACAGTGACAATTAAAGCCATCCATCCTGGCCTTGCTGAGGAGAAACTCTGCCCCCCGACACGCAGACTCAGCGTTTTGAGAGTTTTTCTCTGAAATACCTGAAAAACAAAAATAAAGTTCAGATAAGATGAAAGTTAATATATTCATCCGTTTGTTTTCTTGTTTTTTGCACGTAGACAACATATCTATTGTCTGTCCATCCACCTCAAATATCTCTAACATCCTCCCCTCACACTGCACACAAAGAATGCAGCCTGCTTAATAAAGATGCATGTACAGTACTTCTGTGTCTTTTCTTGTGGCTGTGCATCAGTGTCATTCATGACACGACAGCTCCATTTTGTCTTGGTAAACTGGGATCATTCAATCAATGCCTGTTTGTAAGCAAGTTTAAGACAGCTAACTAGATTGTGACATATTGAGAGATTCCACCTTGTGTGCGAGCAGTCAATACTGCCATTCCTGAGCGGCCATGCCATTAAAGCCAGGCCTAATAGTTTGAGGTGACATTGGAATGTCATATTTGTGTGTACGCGTGTGTCGGTGCGTGTGAAATTTTTGCCTGCGTACATTCTGTGGTCGAAGCCAAATGTGTGTCAGTTCATCTGTCTCTGCTTGTCCTTTACACACACTGACACGCTGATCGTTATATTCTCAGTTGATGCAGTCAGTGGAGATAGAAGTGAGGCAGGTAAATATCCTTCACCCCATTTCTCTTGTTTTAACACATATTTTGCAGTGTCTATATGCCTTGTTTGACAGTAGAGGTTTGGCAAGACATTGTACTGTATGTAAGTAGGAGTATAACAGTATGTATATGTAGTGGAAAAGGGCAAACTAAACTGCTCCCCTCAAAGCTGAGGATGAATACAAGCTGACCACAGCTGCTGTTCTTTGTGAGGGAGAAAACTACAAACTGTTTTACCACCCTTCACCTTTCAAGGGTCTGGGCATTTGAAACTTTAGATTGATTTTGGATCACTTTAACTTCCCCAGGAAGCATAAAGAAACAGCATTACTGTGTACTGACGAGGTTAAAAAAGAATGACAAAATGAGTGTGCTAAGTTAAATTAGAAAACACCCAAATGTGATAAAAAAGATAAATAGCTTGAATGACGTTGCTTGATGAACTTCATGGCTGCATGACGACTGATATGACTCGGCATTTTGCACAGTTGTATACGTAGCAAAGAGAGCGAGTCTTTCTTGGATGTGCAGTAAGATAGCAAGATAGCAAAAGATTCGACTCTGTGACCCATTTCGCTGTGATTCCACCTCTGCGCATCTGCCAGTCAGCGCCATCGAACAGCTGGTTGAGCTCTAATGCAGTGAAACACCACAAGGGGTTTTGATTTGAAGCCACAGAGGATTACCCAAAGGTGACGTTATGGTTCCTCACTTACTGGCACAAAATACCTGCCTGTCATTAGAAAGGTATCCAATGATGTCGTCTTTTTAACAGTCAGAGTTGAAAAGATTTTCAGGCCTAAAATTGGGGTTCTGAGCCAAAAGCAGGTCATCTCTGAACTGAACTGAACTACATAAACTGCCTTGTTAGCTAGCTGGCTCTATAGATTTCATCAAAACAACCAATGCTACTTATGACCCATAAAAACTAGCCACATATGCCAACTTCAGCTACATACATGATAAGGATTGTTTTGAGGGTAGAGATAGAGGAAAGATGCTTTTGTGGTCATATCAAAAGGGTTCATGCTATGAGCAGCATGAATGGGATCAGTAAATCTCATGGCAATCTGCTTATTTCAGTATGAAATATCCAGTTTACAAATTTTCACAACTTGGCCTGTTAGTGGCGCTCATGGAGTGTCCAAAATGGAAAAGGTTCATCCTCTGGGATGTGCTTACTAAAGTTCATGGCAATCTGCCCACTAGATTTTTTGATGCCTCTTGTGTATAAGTAAAAAATGGCTTTGTACACATTGCCTTTGACCAGTGGTGGCCCATAGAAAAGATCACAGGGTCACCCAAGGACGCATCCTCTCATCCTCTAGGTGCATTAATATCCACAACAAATTTTAAGGTGATATGGCCAGTAGATGTAACTATATTATGCTCTAGGCCAAACTGAATCCTTTGGCCTTGCTACTAGTAGTCAGGTATTATGATTAAATACCTGACTACTAGTAGCAAGGCCAAAGGATTCAGTGACCATTAATAATTGGAATAAGGAACAGAAAAATGTACAAAACTGCCATCCTCTCGAATGTTCTTGATCTTTTTTGGCAATAGTGTAGTCCCTCAGACTGAGAGATTGGCCATCAGTTGCAGCCCCCTCAAGCCCCTGCGCCAGGTAGAACCAACTCCCCACCTCTTTGCCAAAGCAAAGTGGCGTGGCGGTGCCAGCACTGGGTTTGGTAAGCACAGTTCAAACAGCTGGCAGAAATGTTTGGCTACCAGTGGCAACTATCCACTTGACCTCTGCATGTTCAAGCAGAGAAGATTACAAGATGGAGGAAGTCATCAATTATAAGGCAATGAGGCAGCCGTCATGGGGGATGTGGGAGCAGGAGACAGACGCAGGCCATCAGCTCCAAACACTGTATGAGAGCCGGCTTGAAGGGACTTTGTGTGAGCAAAATGTTTGTGTTCATCAATATGTGTGTGTGTGCGTGGTTATGAATGTGTGTGTGTTACAAGCAGCGCTGCTGAAAGCGAGGACTACAAAAGCCTTGAGGGGCCAAGGGGAAATCTTGGGCCCCCATGACCCCTCCTGTGGCTGGGGCCCAGCTGTGCTGTGCTGGGCATCTGCCAGCTAGAGGACAGACCCCCCCCCACACACACACACAAATGAGGCTCACGCAATGTTAAAAAGACACTCACATACAGACTAACATGTGCACCCCTGTGTCTCACTTGCACACACACTCACACACACGGATCATTTGCAGTGATCTATCTGTTTGTTTGTTTCATGGGGGCATATCCTCTTTGAGCGTGATAGAGGGCAGTTGTGGTCTGAGGAAAATCCTCTCAGTGCATCTCTCTGAAGGAGAAAAATCAAATCAAATCAAATCCTTTGTTTCCCCCAACAACAAACCCAGGAGCCATACTCAACAATCACTCACTCCAATGGCTCACACAATTGCCAAAGCGATAACATCCTGGGAAAAAAAAGAAAGAGGAAAAAAAAGGGCGACTACATCAAATATTCCCTATAATGTGAGACAACAGCATGGGAACATTTCAGATGAGGGTGGCTTTGCAAATTTTCACACTGGTAAACTATGACCCTTTCGTTTGTGCACTAACATTTCT
The DNA here is from genome assembly GCA_003416845.1 of Oplegnathus fasciatus. Classification (NCBI taxonomy): domain Eukaryota; kingdom Metazoa; phylum Chordata; class Actinopteri; order Centrarchiformes; family Oplegnathidae; genus Oplegnathus; species Oplegnathus fasciatus. Next base: position 18,354 of record NTHP01000475.1, read on the forward strand.
CCATGTCCCGCCAGGTCCAAGTTCCCCCATAATAACTTCACTTACACAACATGGCCAACAACATGACGCCTGAACTTTCCACCCAAACGATATAGTTGAAAATGTCATTCCAAAACCATGGGCATTAATGTGCTGCTGTAACAGCCTCCACTCTTCTGACTTCAGTCTTTCCACCAGAAGTTGAACGTATTGCAGGGATTTGCTCCCATTCAGACACCAGAGCATTAATGATAAGGCCTGGCTCATAGTCCAGTTCACCCAAGAGGCGTTGGATGGGGTTAAAGGTGTACATAGGTGTCTTAACAAATTCTGTATGACTATCTGTAGTTAAAATCACATTTAGTTTCATTGGTAGTTAATGTTTTATTTTCATTTTCAGTAAAATTCCTAAAATATCATTGATGTCATCATGCTGTAGCATTATTATTTCTCTTTGTTGGAACTAAGAGGCCCAAACCGGGAAAAACAGACCCAGACAAAGAGTACACAGAAGAATGTGTGTGCACATAGCTTTGGCCATGTAGTACATCAGGTATGGGTAGTTTAGTGCTATACAGTTGCTGCTGCTGTACATCTGCTGTTTCATACTGGCATGTGTTGGCAAATGGTACTGTAAGCATGTGTTAAAAGTGAAACACAAAGAGTGATGGGAAACATTCTTTCATCTCCTATGACTTCATCAGCTGGCTGGGACTCTCTGTGTCTTTAACTCTCTCTCTCGTACACATATACATACAAGTGTGTTCTCAATCATGCCCGTCCCAGATAGGAAAACCTTCTTTTACATGTTACCCTAAAGGGTCTATCAATCAAATTAGCACCAAAAACTGCCATCATTTCACTGTTGACACAGGTATTTCACCACCTTTTCACTGTTTTTTACTTGAAAAACAATAACCAACACAACGCAGCATGTAGACAGAAGATTAGTCACCTAGTTTAGATCAACACTGTTCTAAAGTCCAGACATTATGATTAATAGCAATGTTTGACATATTTCTACAGTCTTATTGTCTTTCTGAAGGTATTTGTTAGCTCGCTGGCTAAACCAGGCTACAGAGCCAACAATTTGTATGTTTTTTAGCTTTGCTAGCAATAAATGAATAACTACATTAAAAAATAATGGTGAATGGAAGCTAAAGTAGGAATTAGAAAATTCATTCAACTGTTTAAATTTGTTTTCTGATTTTGGTTCAATTTCAGATCAATTAAGCAACTATGGAGCAGGGTTTTGTTTCCACAGGAAGTGTGGAACTCTGGTTTGAGCCTCTGACGGGCCTCGCCGTTCCAAACTAGTAGGAAAGAAAACATGATTTCTCAAAAATTACATTAAAATAATTCGAATTTATAACCATAACAATGAGCTAATGTGCGACAACATTTTGCAGTGTTTGTGTGTGATTGTATCCAGTCAGCTGCTGAGACAAACAGACCCCAATACAAATACACTCTTATAGAGCATGATAAATAAATGATTTACACACTAATTTGCCACAATATGCTCCCAAACAGGAAGTGACGAGTAACCCTCGTTCAGTAGTTTACCGCCCTTTTATTTGGGGACTACATTTCTAGCCTCACATCAACCTCACTGCTAACAGTAAGTTAGAGGAGGTCTGGGACTTTGGGGGAAATAAAACATAAATCTATGCATTTCCTGAAGCAATAAGTGATTTCTGTTCATATTGGCCTTATAATCACTGACTGAGGGTTATAGTTTAGCCTCAATTTTATTTACCACAACATCACTGGAAGGGCTCCATCCACACCAACACTGGACACAGTCCAAATGATACTGATGTTGTGCCAAGACCTTAAAGCTTGACAGGGAGGGAGAGAGAATTAGCATCATCCCTCTGTTCTTGCTCTTTGTAAAGTGCCAGGTCTGTTTGTGGGGAAAATAGATGGTGTGTGTGTGTGTGTGTGTGTGTGTGTGAATGGAGCCATGAATTAGCGCTCAGGTGCTTTTAGCCTCCGACAGCAGGGCTGATTAGAGAAGAGAAGAATAGCAGAGTGGCCTTCAGTGCCTTTCAGGGTAGATGGTCTGACCCCCCCCGACAACTACCATACATATACTATACATACACACACATACGGTACCAGTGCTAACAGGGTACAATGACATGTAAACACACATGCAGAAAGAACTTGTTGTTTGTGACTCTGTTGTGTGTGTGTGTGTGTGCAAGTTTCTGTCTCACACACACACACAGGCGTTCTCTTTTAGAACATATCTCCCAGTTGTCGCACGAGACGAGCGTTCCCTGTCACTGAGGCTGAAATATTTATAATGAGAGCGATGAGGGGAGGCCCTGAATTATTTAACATGAAGGGAGGGGGGGCAGGATGGCACTAAATAATCTTCACAGTGTGGCATCCTTCTTCACACACACACACACACGCACACTAACACTTTTTCTCATGTCCCTACTGTAGTGAGTGGACAGCGCTGCAGTCCCCTCACTGCCTCACCTCTCCAGGCAGCAGCAACAAAACCATATGTTTCAGTGTGTGTGTGTGTGTGTGTGTTGGACGGCCCTATTGCAAGGCTGCATATCCAATGAGACGGCGACACTCACCAGTGTATTTTACATATTCATACACCCCCCTTAGGTATTCAGCTGTCATCAATCCAAATGCACAATAGGAGCCGGATCAAGCAAAAACACTCAGGTCACACACTTCGAACGCAAGCAACTGCTATTATCATGGCCGTGTTCACCACAGTTCACACTGGTGTGGTTAACGTCGGCCCACCGTCTGATTTCCCCCAGGGGTCCACATAGCTCTCTCACTCTCAGGTGTTTATTTTACGTCTTTCAAACTGCGCTGTGCCAGGCTTTTATGTAAAAATCCAGACTTGTTATCAGTCTGCATCACAAAGTGGAGCCACAACAGAGAGGAGAGTCCCATCATCACTAATTGTGATGCCTATAAGCTCAAATTAAATTCTGCTATTAGGGAAAGGCAATGAACTGAAAAGTCAAAGGTGAAATGGAAAATGGCTTTTTACCAGGTTAGCTAATTGTGCACATTCAAACACACACTATTACTTAATACAGTGGTTTCCAACCTTGTTGGCTTATGACTCTTTAAATTAAGTCATGTTTGCTTGCAATCCTTTGTCATGCATTATGACCTTATTAGTGAGTGTCAGCAGGTGAACCAAAGATCTTCTCATATTGTTTCATCTGGAGGATTTTTTAAGGCATGAAGAGGTAAACGTGTTCAATATTCACAAGAAAAAGACAAAAACATCAGAAAAATCAGAAAAAAATGTGTTTAACTGTTTTCTTTATTATCATTTAATCATCTTTTGTCCCCTCAGATTTAACTGGGGACACCTGGGATGGTCCAGACCCACAGAGTGGGAACCACTGCCTTAATAACCTTAATGAAAAAAAGAAAAGAAAAAAAAAATCAAAAAAACTATACAGTGTGTCCTTGATTTATAGGTTTAAGTTAAAACAGTGAAAGTGGGGGCAGTAGCCTAATTTTGAGGATATTGTTACTCTTTGAGGTGACATCAATAAAGTCAATCAGGACAGGAAGCATTTCGTGATTTTGTTTAAAAAGATGACTGCAGTTTTATTTAAACCTTTTTTTAAAAGAATGAACAAGACGACTTCCAGCCACAGATGGACATTGCGGTTCACCCTCCTCACGTTTTCTCACGTTAAATTGGTCTAGCTGAAGTGTACGCTTGGAGACGACGGGCGAGAGCTCTTTGGGGGATCCTGGACCAGGCGATGAGGCCACCCGGGACTGGTCAGACCAAGCGGGGAAAGGGAGACAGAGAGAGAAGGAGATGGAGAGAGAGAGTGTGTGTATAAGTGTGTGTGTACGTCCCATTATCTGCGTCTCCTCAGCATTTTGTGAAAGAACCAGATGGGGTCCATTCACACCACTCTGAGTTCTGGAGGCTCCCTGCAGCCGCCTCTTGTTATCTTTTGTCACCAATCAAGTGCCATTTTCTCCCTCCTCCTCTCCTCCTCCCTCCTTTTTCCTTCTTCTCTTCCTCCCTCTTCCTTGCCTCCATTTGGGGCCACCAGTGTGCACAATTGACTTTCGTAGTTTTACCTCAGTAGAACATTTGTAGAACATATTTGCAAGACCTGTATGCTGTTAAGGATACATTTACAGTAGTGGATTATTTTGGAAATTTTGAGGGTTTTTTAAATCATGTGAGCACCTAATTGTAGATGGGGCTGTCGTTTCCTGTGTGTAAATATGGCTTGCTTTTATTTCACAAGAATGTTGCCTGACAGAGACATAGATGGTTGAATCATTGCTTTATTTAACCATTAAGAGTTATCGAATGTATGGATTACCTCCCTTTTAGTTATACCATACCAAGTTATACCATGTTTACACAGTCCTTAAGGAAGACAGAGGTTAAGATGCAAGAGGACCTTAATTTACAGGACCCTATACACTTCCCATTGATTCACTGGCCTGGGATCCTCAGATGTGAGGTTTGCAGTAGGGCCTTTCTGGTTCTGTCAGTAGGTCCACTGTACATTTGTCTGTTTGTCCACCCATCAAATACTTTGGTCCAGAGCGAGATGTCTCAAAATTACTGGCCAAATTACAGTGAGATTTGATATTAAGGGTCACAACCCCCAGAGAATCATTTCCAATGGTTACCCCCTGACCTTTTTTCAAGTCTTAATGCAAGGTCAAATTTTCCTCTTGGCCAACTCTAGTTAGTATCTTGGAAAATAATGGTTGGACATATATACAATTACTTGTTGATATTCTTTGTCCCTGGAGGATGAACCAAAATTTTTAATGTGCCCCGTGACCTTTCCTGTAGCATTGAGCCTAAATGTTTTACTCGTACACAAGAATGATCAAAACTGGATGCAAAGATATGCCATTAAATTTACTGCCCACAATAATGCTCCCATAGGATGCTCTTATAGCTCTGAACTCCTCTAGGCCCTGGGTATTATGTTCATATTGGACGTTTTTACTCCTCAAAATTTAAATCCAATGCCAGCATTCAGTGCCAATGGAGAAGGTAGTGCGCACTTTATGTAGCGTGGAAATGGTGGTGGATGGGTGTGTAGTGCATGTCCTGTCTTAGACCTGTAATTAATGTTCACTGTTTTGGAACCATAGCTACGATTTTACCCTTACCTTAACTGTTTTAGTTGCCTTACCTCAACCATACCACAGCTTATATGCCATAACCACCCTAACTTTAACTATACTATAAAATATTTTTAAAGTATTGGTAATTGAATGTTAAAAACCATAATAGAAGATCATCTGGGATTTTGTAGAATTGTCCAATATCGATGTTCTTTTCTGTCAATTGGAAGATGACAGCTCATAAAATTGTACATTAATGCTCCCAAAAAGATAAACCCCTTTGATTTTACTTGCCAAATGGTCGCCTTCAAGACAAACAAAGTTTTAGGTCAAAGTTTCTGACACTGAGCCTACTGATAAGACTTCTTTAACTTACATTGTAAACTTTGCAATATGACTGATATCTTTCAAGATCTGACTTTTGTGTGTCTAAGATATACATTCCAACTGGTTTGCTCATTGAACAATGATTATTGATTGTCTGTGTTTATTTGGTTTTCTTTTTTCATAGTTCTAAATTTCCAATATTTCGTAAGTTTCGCAACTATTATGGGTGAAGGTTGATGAACTGCTGTAAACACCAGGAACAATGAACCAAACAAAACCAAGCCCAGTGTTGTTTTGAGGGTTGTAACAAACACTACAGAATTTTGTCTCATTCATGAAAGGACCAGATTCCTCTCTTTTGATTCTTTGTTCACATTATTGTGACTGTATGTTTGATATTTCTGAGTTTCTGCTGTGTACATTCCTCTCTTTGCTACAGTAAAGATATGAATGCTTCTGCCTGATGAATGAAAACCCGAACATTTCAAAGAAATACCTTGACATGAGAGCTAAAGAAGAGAAGAATTCACATAGAAGAGTGAAGACTCAATGAGTGAGTATAAAAACTCTCCATCTACTGTATCAATACACAAAGTGTTGAGTGTGTATGAGAGAGTGAGAAAACATATTCCGTACGTGTACATAGACTAAATGTGGGTGTTTTGATCGACTCTCCTGACTAATCAGAGCTCATTGTTTTACATGGAAGAGAACAAAGACTGAGTGATTGCTGTGATTATGATGAAACCAGAGGAGAAACAGAACTGAACAACCCATGGCAGCCACGCCTGCAGGAAGGGGAAGATCACCACCATCATTAACAGAGCGATTCTCATCATCACCACCACCATCATCATCATCATCATCTTCTTCACATTCATCATCATCAAATCATCATGGTCACTTCCATTTCGGCAATTTCCACCTTTATTCACTATCATCATGTTACATCATCATCATCACATCATCCAAGCAGATCATACTGAAAATAATGTCATCATAGTCACCACAGTGTCCTCGTTGTTAATAATGTAACTTGATGATTTACAGCTGCAACATGCTTCTCCGGGCTGCACGCCAAGCTAACAGGTATGAGGGTCATTTGAAGATGTTCATTTGGCTATTTCTTTGATACTTGCACGAGTGGAGTATAATGTTTATGTGTATAACCAAACTCCTGTCAGTTATGTGCCTACTGACAGGGATTGGATAAACCAATCAGCTTGTTTGATGCTCAGGTTCATGCAGTGCATTGTTGAGATGTGAGCTGTGCACATCAGTTACCCTGAGAGCCTCTGTGACCTGTGGCCACCCATTACACCCTCCTCTGTGTAGACCAGCAGAGACATTTATGTGTATCTTCTAAGAACCATAATCCCAGCCTTGGTGGGTGTTTAGAGCAAAATCAGCAATGCGTTGTATAAACACAAGGGGCTGGCTTGGTGTGAGCATGTTGCTTCAGGTACCTGTGACACAAAGAAATATGATCCGGTAAGGCCAGCTTAAATGATACATCCATGAGTCTGAAGGCAAAACAGATGGCAAAGCGCTGCACAGTGTTTAGTTCATAATGCTTTTAGACAGGATTTTAAAAAATATATTTTATATGCTGTTTTGAAGACTGCAAGGTAAAAAGTAGAATTATGCTGCTTCTGTTGCAAAGTATTCCACCAAAAATGTGAGCTTGCACGTATGACATGCATTACATTACATAGTACACTGCCAGATGACACTGCGTTGCTTCGCACCAAAAGTTAAGCCACGTTCCACTCTTGATGGAGACTAGAAGTGTACAGAGACGTGATTATCTGTATCTGTATTGGTTCAACCAACAAAATTATCTCTTTCTGTATCTGCAGCTTTTGTCTTACTAGCTCCCGCACATGACGCCTCCTCCTCGATGCGCAAGTTTTCCTGAGTGACAGCCGGGAACAGTCAGCTCTCAGCCCGCTGCCTGCTTTGCGCTGACTCGGTGGGGGCGGCTACAGAATGTAGCGATCACATTTCAACAATGTGTAGTAAATGAAACAACTAGTTAGTGAAACCAAAGTCCTATGTTGCAAACAGAATGGGCATTTTTATTTTGTGGCCATCCACAATTATATGAATTGATTTGAAGAAACATAATAGCTGACGCTCAGACATGTCAATCATGGCTTTTCCCCCGAATAATAACAACAACTACAGATACAGGTAGAAGAAATATCTGTTTCCATCGCATTATTTGTACATTATTTGCATTTGAGACCCCCCTTTCAATGGCGGAATCCTAGGGAGCTGCATCTGACAATTTTTTTTTTAACTTTCTGCAAAACACAGTCAGGCCACTTTATGCACCAACAGGCCAGGTGTACAGAGGTTTGAAAGTAAGAAAGAGTTTGAACTTTTCTCTCAAGATCTCGTTTTTCATTCTTCACACTGCTTCTTAACGTCACTTTTCATTTGTGCAACAAACACATGCAAAATACATAGAATTCTTGGAGGGAAGCAGTGGAATGCAGCCATGAGCAGGCTCTCCACCCTGCCTTTCAGACAGGTATAAACAGACGTGATTGGGCAACACGTTTGTTGCGAACTAGTTTGTTTGAAGCGTACTGAACCCTAAACACACACAAGTAATCATGCCCGAGTGGTCCAGGTTACTAAATGTTTGTTCGATTGGGAAATTTCCCCACCATCAGGGGAGAGGAGGGTAACATCTGTGAGTAATACAAAGGACTGGGTTTCCCAGCAATGGATGGATAGCATTGTATATACAGTACATACTTCCTAAACCTCAGTTTCTTCTCACTCCCTTCCCTTTGGTTTTTCTTTAACTGCATGCAAAGTGATTTTTGTTGAGTTCAGTGTTGAGAGACTTCCTACTTCAAAAACCTGATCAAAACTGGAATACTGTGCATGAACATGGTTACTGTAATAACGAGGAAAGGATAACAAAAACATTAAATAACAACTAGTCACCCACAAAACAGCACAGCACAATAACACAATTTTCTTTTCTTTGCTCAGTTCTCCTGTCAGGTCTCTTGGTAACTCAGAACTACTTTGTTGTACTGTGTTTTAGGTGAATACTACAGACTACAGGCCATTGTAGCTTAACCATGTGTTCTTTCTCTTTGTGTCAAAACAAATCAAACTATACCTGCAAGTGTTAAGCCAGATTTATACTTCTTTTAAGTTTAAGTTCAAGTTCTTTTATTGTCATATGCACAACAATTACCGTGAAATTCTTAACTCTCAGGCTCTCTCCAACAATACTCAAACGATATATATAAAAGAAAATCACGCAAGTAAAGAAGAGAATCCAGGACATAAGACATAAAATAGTGCAGAGGTTAAAATATAGGAATGAGATATATTATATATAAAATTAAATATAATACTGGAAAATATAATATAAAACTGTGGTAGCAAGGTGTACAGTAATGGTAAATGAATGCAGACAGGTTATGGACAGGTAAGATCAGGGTTTAAGACAGGCAGTGCACGAATAAATATATATACTGTGATGGTTAAACAGCCTGTAAACAGGGAGTAAAATACAATGACAGTAATAAATATACACTGTATTTGTATAAAAAAAATTACATTTGTATCAATAAGGTGCAAGTAAAGTAGGTAAAGGTAAAGGCAAAGTAAAGCTCAGTCATTGAGCCCAGTGGTGCGGGACTGGATGCTTCGGTACCGTCTGCCGGACAGCAGCAGGCAGAACAGTTTGTGGCTGGGGTGGTTGAGGTCTTTGATGATCCTGTTGGCCTTCTTCCTACACCACTGGGTGTAGAGGTCCACCATGGATGGCAGCTCCATCCTGGTGATGTGCTAAGCAGTTGTCACTACCCTCTGTAGAGCCTTACGGTTGAGGGTGGTGCAACTGCCATACCAGACAGTGATGCAGCCAGTCAGGATACTCTCTACGGTGCACCTGTAGAAGTTGCAGAGTATCCTGGAGTCCATGTTGACCCTCCGCAGACCTTCCGCAGCCTGCGGAGGAAGAAGAACCGTCGTCTCGCTGTTTTTATGATGGTGTAGGTTAGTCCAGGTCAGGTCCTCGCTGATGTGAACCCAGAGGAACCTCAAGCTGCTGACTCTCTCCACCGTAGTCCCATTGATGTTGATGGGGGTGTGTTCTTCTCCCTGTTACTTCCTGTAGTCCACAATCAGCTCCTTTGATTTGCTGACGTTGAGATGGAGGTTGTTGTCCTGGTACCAAGATCTCAAGGCTCTGTAAGCTGTCTCATCGTCGCCGGTGATCAGGCCAAATGACAGTCGTATCGTCAGCAAACTTGATGATGGTGTTGGAGCTGTGGATGGCCATGCACTCATGCATGAACAGGGTGCACAGGAGAGGGCTGAACACGCAGCCCTGACGGACGCTGGTGTTGAAAGTCAGGGTAGAGGATGCGGTGGTGCCTATCTGCACAGCCTGGGGTCTGCCAGTCAGGAAGTTCAGGATCCAGTCTCACAGGGCGGTGTTGAGTCCCAGATCTCTGAGCTCGATGATGAGCTAATGGCACAATGGTACTGAATGCTGAACTATAGTCAATGAACAGCATGCTCACATATGTGTTTCTCTGGTCCAGGTGGGAGAGGGCAGTGTGGAGGGCTAGAGTGATGGCGTTGCTGTTGATCTGCCTGTAAGCAAACTGAAGTGGGTCCAGTGAGTCAGGGTGAGAGCAGGTGATGAAGATTTTGACTCATAATGATTTCCACATCTGAGCACCACTGGTTGTTGCCCATGAAGACACCTCCCCCCTTGCTCTTCCTTGATTTTATTGAATTTGATTTTATGAATGCAGAAGAGAAACAAACATTGACACATAACTGGGACATAGTTATGTTTCTCTCAAAATGTATTTGTTGTTGCAAATCAGTAGTCCATAATTTCGTTATTTCAAGGAGGCTGAGCTGGAGCTAAATTTGCCTTGTCTAGGGTAATGTTGCTGAAAAGGATACTACTGCTTTAATAGCTTTAATAATCTTTAATAGCCACAGTTATCATGTTACCATCCTTTCATTCACTGTGATAGAGAGCAACGATTGCAGTGTGCAGAAGGTTTGCAGTGGAAATGGCATTGCTAAATGTCTATTGTAACTGAAAAATCACCAAACCTTTCTTCAGCTTGCTTGATGCTGGAGTTTCAACGTGGTATCAGTAGCCCGACAGGTAGTTACAGTTGCAGAGCATATGAACATAGCCTCTATAGCTATGTCAGAACCCCTTAATGCACAAGTATGAATTAAGATTAAATGTGAAACCTGATTTACTGTATTACCACAGAGCTCTGAAACTAATGATCAGCTGGGGAAATGGCTGATTTTGGTGTCTATGTTCTCATCACTTCTAATCACTGGTATGAAGTTGACCAGTTGGACAAATTGACTTATTCTTTAAAGGTCTTTTTTATCAGGCAGCTTTCAGCAACAAGTGAAGCAGGCGCCAAGAACAAATAGACAAAGGATCAACATGCCATGCTTACAAATGTGGAGCTGAGAAAAACCACACTGAAGACATTTAAATACATGTGAGCTGATCTGTGAAGTTTAGCCAGTTTGGAGCAGCTAAGCCTTAGTCAAAACAGATTAAAGGTCAGGGAACACTTATAGAAGGGGTAAGAACATGAGAGCGAAATACTGTGCATAGTGTCACAAATACATTAAGCGTGTGTTTAGCTGGATGAAGCGAGGGGGGTGGCGGTGGGGTTGGTGCGTCCAAGCCTGGCATCCTGTTTCTCCAGCGAGGTGTTAACCGAGTGAGAAACGCGGCGCCCGATAGGACGACTGGCTCGCCTCCACCTCCTCCCACCAATGCCACCCTCTTCTTCATCTGATGTGTCAAA
>NTHP01000475.1:34299-49886 GCA_003416845.1 Oplegnathus fasciatus
CCCCCCCGACCCACGGCCCGGAGCCCAGACGAGTGTTCGGGGGCAGAGCTGATCGATAAGGAGAGGCTGAGATATGCCATTACAGGTGAGGCCAGCCCCTGTGCCATCCTAGCCGCTCCTCACCACAGCTCCCTGCCCATTCAGCAATATGTGCACATATTGGGGAGGCAGTAAAACGAGACGGGTCATTTATTCTTTCAAGTGTTTTTGGGTCCTGGGAGGATTTAGGGATCGTTAGGGCATCTATCGTCGGTCTACCACACCCTGCCTTGACATTGTCTGTGGCTTGGTCAAATGAAATTGCATATCAAACTCAATAATCCCAAATTCCTTACTGCTACTTTAGGCTACGCCCTGATTGACTCCTGTTAGAAACAATGCTTCATTGTTGAACAGTGTCAAAATGACGTTTCCTGGTGGATAAAGAGAAAAAAAATCTATCATCTTCAGGTCAAGAGAGTTCTTATCGCTAAGTCGGTTCTCTCAGTGTCTGTTCTGCCCACACAAACACCTTCCTTCCCTCTCCATTACCATGCCAAGGCTAAACAGCTAAGCATCCCCTCCTTTTCGTTCTGCTCTCCTCATTTTCCTTCTCGAGGAGCAGCATAACAAACGGTGGCTGCAGCGCCTGTCAAACGTCCCCATGTCCTTTCAAGTTTGACTCCAAATAATAACGGTAATGACGGGTGACGTGGGAGTGGATAGTTATCGCCGTTAAGGCAAATAATAGCTCTTAATGCCAGCGCTAATGGGCAAAAAATAGATTCCCTTTTTATCCAGAAGAAGGAGAGCAGTTAAGAGCACTTGTGTAGAGTCCCTGTGTGGTAAAGAGCCCAGACTTGCTGCTGCTCGCAGCTAATGGCTGAAGCATCTCTGTCGGCTAAGTGGCATCGCAGAGCTGGGTGACTGTCCGTTTTGTCTACTACTTTTGCTGAATTGAGGTTAACAAGGTTCATTAAGCATTTGAAGGGCAGTAACGGAGCTATGACAAGTGATAATTGCCAGATTTTCTTCATGATTTTGGTGAAAATGTCTGTTCTCACTTCTGTCTCTGGAAGATATCTGGGCTGCATTTATTAAGCATTTCAAAGTAGGAAATCAGTCCTAACTGGCCAACAATTCTCACAGTGACGCACATTTGGTCATACTTTTAAGACTAGGCGTAGAAGCACTTCATCGACTTTCTTAATTGAGGAAATGGGTGACTCCAATCTGTGCTGATATTTGGGAGCGCTGCAGAAGTATCTCAACCTGTTAGGAGCTGCAAGAGATGGAGGTCAGACAGATTCTGAGGGAGGAGAAGTGTTATTAAAGGATACTGCATGAAAAATGAAACACTACAGAGCACATGCTCTCTCTGTAAAAGCCGTGGTCCTCGCAAACTTATGGTGACACAGAACATGTAGCCTTGAAACAGTGATATTTGGGTCTGTCACAATAATACATCAAAGTTTGATCGCTCGTACTGCACCTTCGATAACTTGCAGAGTCATTCATTTCCACAAGCTGCGTTCATGCACATTGTAATTTACCTATGGCAGGGTACAATAATGGGGAGATATGTTAATATTGTTGCATTGTATTTCCTAAAACTGGGTGACCGCACAGAAATAAATAATTTCACATATGTTAACAGGAGGTGTAGCTCAAAGTAGAATAGGACAGTGGAATGGAAGATTAAATGTTCTCTATGCAGAGGTGCACCACAGAACACAGAGGGTTTGCAACATCTTGTAACATATGCAAGGTATGGCACTATTATTAACATTGTAAAATGATGTGAGTTTTGACTTGGATATGGCAAGCGGCTGAATCAAATTATCTACTATCTAAATACTAGATTTGCAAAAGTAAAAACATACACATGAATGAATATATATATTTATATATTTTTCTATTAAATATATTTCTACTTATCCTGTGTCTCTTCCAATGTCAGCAGTCTCTTTCAAATGTCTTCGTGTACTGTCTGACTGCTCTTGCCCAGCCTGCCTCCTCTTGTCCTTGGCTGGCTGGTAACAGAGGACATGTGGCAGACCAGGTCAGCTTTCAGGGGCTAGTGGCTGGAACTTGAACTTCTAACATTCTTTAGTCGCAGGAGAGCCCCTCAGGGAGGCTCATATCTAAAGGGGGCTCCTTTTACTCTTCCTTCCCCTTTCACTAAACGGGGGATAAAGGGGGTAAAGGAGGGGTCACCAAACAATGGTGAGCTGAGGTCTGGTCAATGTGATCTCTAGCAGTTTAAATGATGACATATTCATATAGAGACATGCAGAGTGCAAAATGCTGCATGTAAATCAATACTGAAGAAACGGGCCAAGGTCAGAAATGCTGACACATGTGTGTCCTTTTTGTTAACCCATCAATCACACTGCAAACCAACTAAAAGATTTCACTGGAGACGATGTAGAGAGATGTAATTTACATAATGAGAAAACATATCCCCAAGAGTTATGTTCATATTGCACAATTCTGCAGTACACATTAACATCTAATGCCAGCGTTCAGTACCGATGTAAGAAGAAGTGTGCCTTTTGTATAGCGAGGCAGAAAGTGAAGCTATTTTTATAAAATTATGTAATTTATTTCTGTTTTTTAGCAATCACCTGAAAATCTTGTCTTTGCTGGCCTCCAGTGGTTTAACTTCCCACCTTGCTGCAGTGAAGTACAGGTGGACTCCAGGACCCGTGACATCACTGTGGGGTTTTGTTACAGGTGCAACAGCACACTTCTGACTACATCCAACCAGAGGTGAAACAGACTTGAAATTTTCAAGCAGAGAGGGCTGGAAAACACTGCTTTTCCGTCTGCTGCTAAGTTACTCTTTAACAAACGCCATTTTCCACAAGCCCAAGACCAGTGCATAAGCATCACCAGCTTGACAGACTCCAATTGATTGCTGTGTAATTAGAATGAACAAACATGGCCAAACGGTGTCAACATTTTTAGACAGCAGAGATTACAGCTGCGAAGATGTGAAGATGACATTAGAGGAGAGTGTTGGTGAATATTGTGGATACGGGAGAGACCAACAGTTACGATGATGTACTGTATAATGATATTGTTCCAAGAAAAACGTCATCTGTTTGTGTTCAAGTGGCAAAGTCCTCTAGCTGCCGTAGGAATTATGACGGGCGCAAAGGAGGAGGTCAGGTGACGTTATAGAGTGACAAAGTCCAGGGGCGAGGTCGGGGGGTTTGGATGGGTCAACAAAGCATCAGACTTTAACACGGGAGACCGCTGGTGTCACTTCCAGTTTCAGACCATCAGTCACAGTTGGTGTCTTTTGACACATGACCGCAATCGTTAACTAACCTTAACCCCGTGGTTATTATTGTAACCATCACAACAAAGGCCCCCGAACCTAAAGGGAGTAGTCACTTTAACTCAAACCAAGATGTTTTCCTAAACCTAACCAAAGCATGACCGCAGTCTTGTCACATCCTAAAACAGAACAGTATTTCTCAAAAGTGATTTGTAACAGTTTTTGGAAGGCACAGACAAGGGTTAGAAATGTGTTGCTCTAGAGGGAGAAAACAAACAACGTGTTTTGTGTAGAACACACAAACTGTTGTGCAGGTAAATCTTAGTTGGAACAGTAGCTCTGAATGCTGACATCACGAAGGGCAACATGTTTCATATTTTCAGAAAGACCAAGAGAAGAAAGCCTCAATTAGAGATTGCAATACGTTACACAAACTAGTGGATGTTGGAACTTCAGTATTAGTGTTTCGTCTGCAGGACCAAGGAACCAAGGAACTTTTGAGGGACTCAGCAACTTTACCTGTGCTTTGAGCAGAGGAACCAGGGACGGCAGTAGCTCAGTCCGTAGGGACTTGGCTTTGGAACTGGACACTGCCGAGGTGCAAGGCACAAAATCCCAGAGGGCCGGCGTTACATGGCAGCCCCATTACTACCATCTCTCCCCCAGTCACATGTCTATGGGTCCTGTGTGTACATGTTTGTATTTTGGGCCTATGTATGTAAAATGTAAAAAAACTGTGGAGTGAAAAAATGTTATTTCCTGAAAGGTTATCAATAATAATGATAATAATAATAATTATTATTATTTTTCTAAATGTAGTTCCTGTACGATAGCTGTAGGTGTAATAAGTCCTTGCTGTGGAGGTGGCACTTTCTGATGGTTCAGGAGCTATCTGGGCAGGAGTTTGCGTCACTGATTGGTCAAACATAGACGCAGCGCAACTAAAACTTGTGAACAACTTCACAAAATAAGGAAGTACTGGTTGCAACTAGTATCAATAATAGGATGAGAGACTTTCTTGTATAGTTTATTAACTTTAAAATCAAAAGCATTTGCATTACATTTTGCAGTTTCATGTTGTCAGACGTGGTGGAAACGCAAACAGGAATGCACAAAAGGGACTTTTGGTTCCTGAGTTTAGTTTCTGTGGCTCCTTAGCACCTGGAAATATTTGGTCAAAAATGGGCAGTATACTGTATGTGCACGCTGTGGAGTGCAGTATCTTAACTCGGCAGTATTACTTTTAAACCTTTGATGGCACCCCTGGTTGATATTTAGCTCTGCAAGTCCAATATGGTGCTTTTCATTACTGCAACTTCAGGGGAACATTTTACAGACAGAAATTTCTCCCGGTATCTTGCAGTAGCTGGGCGGCCAGCCTGAGCCTTTAATACATCATACGCCACTACTTAATAGAAAAAAGCCATGAAACCTTGGTAGGAGTCTTATGTAACAGTACAATTAGTGTACAGGTCGTGTATTGCCTTTAGCACATGTAAGAACACACTGTCAATGTTCCTCTGTTCACAATAGTTCAGAATTGCCAGACATCGTCCTCAGAAGGACGACCATGGACCAAATCTCATCTCAAGAAGAACTTTTCAGCCCTGTTAAAAAATGTAAAGGTTAAATGTGAAGGTGAGAACAGAGGGACAGAGAATTCTCAAACAAGAATCAGAAATATCCACAATAACACTTTGGTCAAACTCTAAAATTTTAATTTTATTTAATAAAAAAAGAAAAAAAAATTAAAAATAAGTGAATATTTTCAGAGTTGAAATAACAAAATGTACATGAAATGCTCCTTCTATGCACAGATATGTTTTCTTTAACAGATTTTTGAGCACTTTTATTAATATTGTTTTCACAATTTTCATACAGAATTATTTCCAATCATTCCCTCTCTGAACTCACTAAACAGTGTTGCTCTCCACATGTCCTCTTTGTCAGTTGTGACCATTTTTCCTGCATGAACCCTTCCATAAAGTCACTCCCAGACAGAGAGCATCTCTCTGAGGCCCTGAAGAGCTCTCTTTACTTCCACATTGCTATCACAATTCCACATCTGTCCTCCTCTCCCTCATCATCATTTACATTTTCAGATCTGCATTTTTCATATAGATCCCACCTTACTCTAATTTTAATATCACTGTTATTTCCCATGACACCTTTTGTTTTATTATACATTATGAATTTCTCCCTCTCTCTCTGTCTCTCTCTCCTCTGTGTTGCTTTCTACCCCCCTCCGCCCCCCTTCCCCTCTCCCTTTCCTCTTCTAATCCCTGTGCCCACACCGCGCTTATGAGCTGAAATATTTTATCAGGTGGAACCCTCAGTCAAACTTATCATTTTAATCTTATTTCAATAAAAAAAATAATCTCTCTTCTTGGCTGTTTGACAGCAGTTAATGGTTTTTCGTTATCGTAAAGGAAACTTTGAGGACTGAGATAGACTGCCAAAAAAATGCAAAAAAGCCCTTGTATATTCCTCCCCAGATGACTCATAAAGCATGCACTAAGAACAGGTAACATATGAGGCGAGAGGACAAAAGCCTGCCGAGTAGATTCATGCATGCGTGCAGATTTACATATTCCTGCGGCCTTTGAAGCTCATCAGTATGGCTGTTTTGGGATCCTGTATAGAGATGCATTGTTTGTTCTTGGTATTTGCACATACTCACAGCATAGCTACCGCTCTCGGTGCTATTGCACGTGTCAGTTTTTGTCCTCTACCCTAATCAAAATGGCATGAACTTCATTATTTTGAGAGCCATGACAAGTAAACACACCCACGTGACACATGGATTTCCCACCATCTCAGCTGCAGTGTGGGCTGCGTTTTACTTTGAGTAGGGTCTCTTTCTTAGAGGATAGGTTCTATTTTTTTCTCACACACCCATATGTACATTGGAGCAGTTTCTGTTTGCTGTAGTCATTCCTCCTGTCCATACTGGCCACAAAGACGCCCCTTACTAATATGATTCCAATGTTAGAAATGGGGGACAAAACCCACATTCCTCGTTCCATGCAAAAATGCATTTTAACTACCTTACCTCCAAGGGTGAGCCCAGTTACCATGTGAGGGGAAACTCATTTTGGACCTTTGGTGATGCTTTTGAGGTGCTTGTAGGCATATATTTTTACTCTCGGACAGTGCAAGGTTAGCTCTTTTACCCCTACTTCCAGTCTTCGTGCGACGTCGGATGCTATCCTGAGGCTACCATACCGGACACTCTCCACACCTGAGATTCTCTCCATGCAGATCACAAACAGAACTAGAGACAAGGCACAGCCCACTGAGAATGTGTTTGTTTCCTTTCATGTCAGCAATGTCTGACCTGAAGCAAATGCAGGATTATTGCAAACAATCTGAAAATGTAAAACACAACACTTCCTGTTCAGCAGATTACTTTTCCCAATAAAGATCTTCCAGACACTGGATATGTAGAGCAGCAGATGGAAAAGCTCTGAATTGGCTAAAGGTTGAATCACTACTGTGCAATTCAAATAAGTGACAGAGAGAAGAAAAACACACATTCATTGATATAAAAGTGTCACAGTTTATCACTTTACAGCTTTGTCACTTGTTCATACACCTCAGGGAAGCTGCAGCTCAGAAGACAGAGAAGAGAGGGAAGAGGAGGAAGAAGATCAGGACAGCGACTAGAGATGCCCTCAACCCAACCTCCTCCTCCTGTTTCTCCTTCACTCAGCGTCCATCCTTGTCGCCGTCCTCCCTGTCCACCTCCTGGCTGCCTATTAGAGGCACTGGGGGCACATTCCCTGACAGATAATTTGTTAAGTAAATGAAACAGATGTCTTGCTGTGAGTTGTTTTTCTTTTCTCTTTCTCTTTTCTTGGGGGGGAGTGTGCTCCTGTGGGGAAAAGTGGATGGGTATGGGTGGCAGCAGGGAGGAGGGGAGTAGGGGACGTCCAGGGGGGTCACACTGAATTCGCCCCAGGGGTGGTTGGAAGGAAGAGGAATCACAAGGCCCTGGCAGAGCGCCTGGGGACCTGCGAACATCATTCACGTCTCCCCATAATCATCAAGGCCATGCTAGGATGCCTCCTTAATTTACATAATACCGTCCCGACGCTTTTACTCCTGCTATCCATCATGGCCGGGATGAGGGGATGAGGTCCTCTTCTCCTCTGTTCTCCTTCTCCCTCTGTCTTTCTCTTCCCTCTGATTGTGTCTTGTGTTTATCTGCCCAAGCACAAAAGATTGATTCCCCACTGTTTCTCCCACTTATGTTCAGCAGATATGAATTTTCACGGAATGATGAAGCACCGAGTCAGCTAATAATAAACAGAAAACACATATTCAAAAACAGAGGGAAGAAAGGGAGAGGGGAGGCGTCTGTCTGTGTTTGGCTGATGAGGAGAGATGGATGTTGTGGGGTAAGAGACTCAGGAAGGTACGCTGAAGAAAGTTGAATTAAAAATGCAGTTCTTTTTTTTTCTCCCTGTCACTCCTTTAAAATTTCATTGTTTCACGGGGAGAGGGTGGGTGGGTGGGTGGGGGCGGGGGTGAGGAAATGTGACAGAGGGGAGACTGGCAAGACACACAATGCTGTTTGTTTCATTGTTGTTAACCCTGCGCAGTCAGAAAGAGCAGAGATCTGCACCAGGTCAGTGATGTTGTGGAGGATTACAATGATAATGCAAATCTGGTGCCATGATAGGTTCATTAATTATTCATATTACATTGAAATGAGCGGCAGGAGCCCGCTTATGGTTTGAATTAAAAGTAGGATCAACTGTTGCAGTCATTGATATGTGGAAAGCAAACAATGAGCATGCTTCCACCACAGTTTCACCACCGACTAGGTAAGTGTGCTGGATGTCAAGTCTTCTGGCCTGTGGAAGCCATTCAGGTAAATGGCTGCATTTATTACAAGTTTTTTGGTGAATCCACAGTGTGTTTTCACACCATATGCACAAGCGCACATAGCGAAGTAGCGCGTAGGATGAAGACCATTAGCACTACCATCCTACAGAGAGGCTAACTGGGATGCTACATCGGAACCACACAATCAGAATATTGTAGAAAAAATTCTTGCCTCAAGCTATGGAAACTTCGCCAACGCTCCATACAGGGGTCACATGATGACAACTGAGCAAACTTCACCTGCTGACGAAGATTGTGAGATGTAGTTGACAGGTCTGAAAAAAGCTAGTAAGACTTTTTGTCAAACTATGTGTAGGGTCAGGAATGAACTTTCATGCTCTGTCATGATACTGATTTTCTGACCTGGTATCCCCAGCCTCTCTCATATGTTCTGCCATGTGTGATGTTTTTAGTGCTACATAAGTCAGGAATTCAGACACAGACACAATTTAAAAAAATTTGCAGGTCAAGAATGCTTTGTGAAGCTCAACTTTTAAGCCAACATGGACGAGAAATCCTTGAAGTGTTTTTAAACTTGTTTATTATTTTTTTTAAAGCTGCACTTTTTACAAGTTTTTTTCTTTTTTCTTTACATAAACAGTGACTTTGTAATGTGGAAGGGTTTGCAGTAATAAACCTACAGCGAAATTCCACCAGACTTCACGGTCCCTCTCAGCTCTGTGGAGCTTTTTAGTATCTTTTAATTCATTGTTTTGGTTTTCTGGCCCACAGACTGACGCTCTAATTGAGCTTGTTTCCAGCACCAGCAGACAGAAGAAGTTAGACTCTATCTGGTGAACGTAGCATTTAGCAGCTAAAGAGCTTCAGGAGTTCGTGGAGACCAAGACAGAACCAAAAGTGAACATTGGACTTTAAGTTTGTCAGGTAAAAACAGACATGACTCTAAATGAATGCTAATGTTTCTGTGTGTCCGCTGGATATGTTTACAAGCAACTGTTTGCTAACACGTTAGGGTTGAAAACTTTATAAGATGATAATATGTTAATGTTGTGTATACAGCTGGCTCAGCTGCTCCCAAGTAGCCAAAAATAATCAATCAATGCAGCTTCAAACATCTTTCATTTGAATTTTGTCTTTAACCGAAATGATGAAAGAACAATTTTAGTTTAAGATGGTTTAATATGCTAGAGTAGGCCTAGGTGGAAAGATTCTATGAACATTGTGGTGATAAGATATGACCTCTGTGGACCTGGTGAAGTCTTCATCATACCCATCTGACCATATTGTTTTTGAGGCATGTGTTTATCACATGGAAAACTAATTTCACGCATCTTCATTTGCTCCATGATACTGTAATATGTCCTGTAATCTGTTGTTTTCTGCAAATACAGGTATTTCATGCCAAGAAAACATGTTTTACTTGTAAACATCTTACAATGCAGGTGTTTAAAAGCCCAAATGTTTAGTCATGGACAGATGAGACCATGTCGTTGACAGTGCTGCAGAATTTAAAATCTCAATATCCAGCAGCGCAGGCCTTTAACTTGTGTGGTGTTAAATCAGCGCGTTGTCGGGGAGCTATGTGCTGCGTGTGCGAGCGCACAGGGCCATGTCTGGTTCACAGAGGACATTACCATAAGTACCATTACTGTCAGAAAGCATGAGATCAGTTTCAGTGAAATATACTACTGCTGCCGCTACAGCATCTGCCTTGACTTACAACGCCCCTGCCCTAATACTGACATTTCTAGCACTGACACACACAATGCAGTTTGCTACCAGAAGTAATGTGGCAATATGTCGAGTACCAAGGCATGTTGTCAATTCAGTCACAACCAATAGCAAGGATGAGGAGGATCAACACTGGGACTTGATGCCTTTATTCATGCTTTACATGAACCACACTTAACCATTTTTAGCGACATATATTGTCCTTAGTTCAACTGTATTCATATTCCAGCATATTATCCATACTTTCCTTCGTTAATCTTCTACCCTTTTGTTCGCTTAGAGACATTTTCTCTGGAAGCATAACATCAGCCCACTGCAAACGGATTGCAAATTTACAGTGTACATAATTTATGTAGTGTTTTTGAACATAATACCACATAAATGCAGTACAGGCTAATGGGAACCACATGTTAGCGCATGGCTGGCTGAAGCATCCTCGTCAGGAAAAACTCACTCTGCCTCCTCTCTCCTTCACTCAGCAGTGGAGGGTGGATAAAATAACAGAAACACCTTGCAGTAGTTAGTACGGAGAAACACTGTAGTGTGTTTAACAGCTGGCAACAGTCTTTCTCCACATATAAAGCTGTCTAGATGGAAGTAAAAGGCTGAAAAACTAACAAGACCAGATTACTTTTTTTTTACTTTTCAGGCCTCCAAATCTTGCCTCATACAGATTATGCATGTTTGTGCAGTGACCTTAGATATATTATTTATCAAGCATCATCTGTAAAATGTCTGTTTTTTTCTATACAGCAGTTCCTTTAACCCTCTGGAGTCTAGGTTTGTTTTTGTTCAGCACCTTTTTTCAGCACAAACTCAGCTATAAGATTGGCATCTCATTTTGTCAAGTTGACAAAGTATAGAGCTGTTTTTGTGCCTTGTATGCCATTGTAAATCACTGAAAATATTAATAATTCCATGTTTTAAAAAGGCTGTAAACCTTCCTCACATTAATACATGAAACTAACAGAAATGTCATATTTCATATATCAATGTGCTTAACAACACATATTGCGAGCCGAATATAGAATGCAAAGGAAAGCCGTGTGAAAGTATGCGGCCACATCAGAAAGTAACTGCCTAATCGAAGCTGAACATGTAAATGACGAGCTTATGTCTGAACACACTCAAAAGCTACTGACTCATGACAGGCGAGACACCCTTCTGCTTTTGAATCTGTACGTGTAAACAAGGAGTACAAAATGGAGACAATGACGTTACAGTAATAAAGGCATAAAAAGTGTGAAATTTAATCAAAAGTACATTTATTTTACAATTTAAAGTAAATGTACTTAAATAAATTAAAAACTTAAATAGTGTTCTCTGCACTCAGCTGAATCAGGTGCTTCTCAGTTCAAGGATGGAGCACACTGATAGATTTACAGCCTTTAATAGTGCAACAGACTGATGTTTCGACACTACTGTGTCTTCATCAGAGTCAACATGGACATAAAGCAAACACATATGAAGTCAGCCTAGAACAGGTGTACAACTCTCATTGGATAATTGGTTGAACAGGATTCCAAATCTGTTGGATGATGAATCCCAGGGTGGGAGTTGCCATAGTCAATGTCCAAGTGCCCCATCCCACTATCATCACATCGGAAACACAAGACACAGACACATCTTAAAGTTACAGAGATAGAAATACAGAATGTACAAGTACTGCATCCATTAAGTGTAATAACTTAGAGGAAACAGGACTTACTCAGTTCTTCATATAGGCCAACGGGCTCTACTGTGTTGAGAGTGTGAATCCAGTGTGCCTCTGCAGAGCAGGGAGTTACTATGTCTCCACCTCTAGGAGTGGGTGAAATTTCTTCTATTCGCCAGAACTTAAATGATGCTGCAGAACCATGATTAGCCTGGGAATAATGCCAAGCAATAGCATAATCCATGTTTTGTGTGCATGTTGCAGTTTTGTGCTCCAGTCCCTTTTTCCCCCTTTGAGTTAAACAGTGTTTGTTACGGTCACCACACACAAACCAAATCGCTATTTTGCAACAGTTTCTAAGTCCTAACTGAAATGTGTCACTCTGACAGTCTTTTACAGGCTACAGCCAATCTGGATATCATTTGGTGAACTGTAATAAATACTGGCACAGGCTTCAGAGTGTGGACCGCATGGACATGCAGGTGAGAACACTTGAAGAACAGGCCCACGCAGATCTGTAATTCAGAGTCCAGTCCTCAGTACAGGACAGACTTGGGCTTAGCAGGCAGGAAAATGCATCATATATGTTCAGATTCTTCATATTGCTACAAGTGACTGTTTCCTCCAGTAGCCTGTTAAACACTCAGTTAAACACACAGAAGCAGAAAAGTAGCCACCTCTGTGTCCATTCTGAAACCTTTCAAGTTTCAGTCAACTATTGCAGTATGTGAATATGTGTGTGACAGTGACTAACACACACACAGAGTGACACTGTACAGATGCTTTGACAATACTGTTTTTTTTAATTCTATGCCAATAGAACACATTGAAGGGACATGAACTGAGTGAGCACAATAATGTATGAGGGACAGCCAGAGAGAGAGAGAGAGAGAGAGAGAGAGAGAGGGAAAAGTGTATGTGTAAGAGAGAGAAATGCAGAAAGAGAGATAGCAGACTAGCAAAGTATGAATAGAGAGCGAGTGAGATTTATGGGGAAAATCAACAATGTGTGCTTGAGAGTGTGAGGAGATGTGTGTGTGTAGGGATGTGTGTGTGTGTGTGTGTCACAGAAGAAGAAGAACGCCAAACAGGATTAGTAGGATAACAAAAGGTGATGGGCGCACACTGCAACTAGCAGCCCAATACCAAAATGCCCACACAAACATACATCTCTCTCTCTCTCTCTCTCTCACACACACACACACACATTCAAGCCATGTGTTTGGCAGACCCTGCTGCCGGCACCTCTGGATCTGCTCTTTGTAAACTTTCTGTGTTTTCAACAGTACAATTTGGCTGTGGTTCAGACTGCGTACTGCTGTTTAGTGGTAAATCTTGTGTGTGTGGGGGGGGAGCGCACTTTGTTGCATTGTTGCCTGGCTAGACTCCGTTAAAGTCATTATTGGCATCATTCTCTTAGAAGTAAATGCGTGTTTTGCTACACATTATTTGATAGGTCCTTCCTTCCTTGGATACAAATAATTAGCCTGATAATGAGACTGAATCACCATTTCATTCATTCACTTTGACATCGTGTTCATGTTAGCCACTTCGTGATTGGGAGGTTATTTTGTTTTGTTATTTATTTATTGGCTTATTTAACAGGGGCAGTGCTGTAAATGTGCCAGAGTTAGCCAAGAGGCTATTTTTCATCTGTAGTCCCTGGACTGATGTTGTGCTCTAACCAGCGAGTAACCGATCTTACCCACATTGTAATTTTCAGTTGACACAGAAACTTCAGTAGCGGTTCATGATGGTCAAAGAAGTATTCAAGAGTTGTTATTTCTGTAAGCCTGTAATCTATAATGTTTGTGCCCAATTCTCTGTTGCTATTTATGGATGTAGTCAGCTAGCTAACTATGTAGGAAGATGACACCCCAGTCTTAGTTTAACCCTCAAAACGCAGATTGATTGTTTCTCCAAGTGGCTGTCAATGAGCAGAACACCAAACCTATTTGAATCGCTGAACAAACCAAAGCTGTGGGCTGTGATTCAAAGGACCTTGTAAGGTCTTGAATAATGATGATTATAAAAACATAAACATATATCTTAGTGTCATAGGAAGTGATACATTTCCAGTTTGCTTGGAATAGTGAAGGTTTCAGTATGCTTGTGGGTTTGTTCAACAGTTTCTGAAACCCACTTTTGGCGGCAGAATCGAAGGAGGCTGCAGCCAACAATCTTTATAACTCTCCAAAACAGATAATATAAGCTCGTTCTTCTGAGCTGGAATGGCCATTATGACTGAACAGACAAAGTAATGAGCATCACCAACAGAAACTTAAACTTCATCAGTATAAAAGTGCATAATAAATGACGTCACAGTACCACAGTATCCACACTGTTTGAGTGACACGTCTGAGAAGCACAACCGAGCAACACTGTTAAGCTTGAGGGCTATGCCATACAAACCTTGAAGAATCTTTTTATATCATCTCAACTCTTTGGCTTGTTAGCAACTGAATAATTGGCAAGTAGCATCTTGCATTGGGCTACTGCTTTTCACAGCCGTCATCAAAACACCAAATGAGGCGGTGTCTTTTGGAAGAATGCTGTTCATAAATTTGGTATGGCCAGTGATGTTAGCAAATATGTAAGAAGAAGCTGTATTTTTATGTGCACAGCATTTTCTCTGAATTATACTTGACTGGAGGTTACTTTTTTCGTATGTATATTAAGTTAGGAATGATAGACTTGTAAAATATCCTTCTTCAGCACATAGCTGCGATCTGTTTGCCCTAACCACAATTTCTAGTAACCTTAACTGTTTCCATGCACAGATATTATGGAAAGAATTTTTTTTTGAAAATGTTGGCATTGGACATTATGAAATGATTTTGCAGAGTCGTCCAATATCAACTAACTGTCTGGCGATAGGGTTTGACTTTACTGTAAAGTCTACTATAAACCTTGTTTAAAGCTTTGGTCTCAGCATTAACTCCAAACAGAAGCTTTTCTCTCCAGCGCTGTGATAAAGAGACTGGTTTTCATCCAGTATTTCAGCTCTGGTGGACTTACCCATAAGCGACTACTAAAGGTCAGCTTTTGACATTATAAAATTTAATTGTGTCCTCGAGCGTCCGAGTAATTATGGCACTTGAGTGAAAACGATCCTGGGGTGTACAAGTCAAGAAGGTGCAGTGTTATTTCCATTGTGTTGACCAATCCCTGATAAAGATGTAATGGCACTGCATAATGATCCTCTCCAGTTTAGTTTTCAGCTTTATTCATCATGAAAGCTCTTTGTCCTGTCGTCTCTGCATAATACAAGGCTGGATTTCCACCTAGCTGCTCCCAGAGGAGCTCCTGCTCCTGCTTCATGGGCTTTCTAGTTTTCCTTTAGGTTTCTGTCTGATGCAGACACTGCTCTCACAGAGGACTGGAGGGCTAGAGGGAGGGGGTATGTGGAAAGACTGGCAGATAGGTGAGGAAGATGGATGATGGTATAGGCAGAGATACAGTAGATGAAGATAGGTGAACCAAGATGGAGATAAAGGTGATAGTATAGTATAAGAGGGGTGGACCCCCGGGTTGAAGGCAGAACTGTAGACATGAGACTTAGGACTTGGACTTGGGTCAGTCTGGAAGATTTGCAACTCGACCTGAACTTGTCTGCCACGAGACTTGACTGCCCGAAAACTCAGTTGATTTGTCATTTTGGCCATTATCATGTTGTGATAGGTATACTCTGAACTGACAGACCTGAGAGGCCTCTTTGACTGACAGTTTGCCAAAAAAAGACTTCTGCTTCTGTTCTGAGAGTGAAATGAGAAGATCAATATCAATCTAATGTCTGTGTGTCAAGTACAGAGCTGGAGCCAGGGCGTGGTTAGCCTAGCTTAGCATAAAGACTGGAAGCAGAGGGAAACAGCTAGCTAGGTTTTGTCCAAAAGTCAAAAATACGCCAGCCAACACCTCTAAAGCTCGCTGATCAATATTCTGTGTCTCATTTGTTTAATCCAGACTAAAACACAAGTGTAAAAACAACATTGGTGGTTTTAAATAATATTACATGCTGGAACTATTTCTGCCATCAACAGTTTTGCCATCTGCCCAGAACTTTTGTGCACTGTCTCCAGCTATAGA
>NTHP01000475.1:51733-86074 GCA_003416845.1 Oplegnathus fasciatus
AAGTTACAACTTTTCCTGAAATATACCACCATAGAAAAGTATTGAAATACTTGGAGAAAAGTTGTAACATTAGGCATAGACCTCATTAGACTTCATCGCTGCTTGGTGGAGACAAGGGAAGGGATGGATAAAAGTAGGGAGACGGGGTAAGAGATAAGGGTAGGCTGGAGGTAGGTTGGAAGATAGGTGCAGATAAGTAGAAGCAGATTAATAGATATGATATGAATGGGTTGACATACAGTATGTAGGTGAAGAGGGAGAAATAGGTTGACAGGTGTTGGGTGGAGTAGGTGGAGACAGTTGGTTGAGATAGAGTTAGGCAGAGATAAGAGGGGATGGGTGGAGGTATGCAGAGATAAAGTGGATGCAGATGTGGAAGGGAATGAGGTGTGATAAATGGGAGGGTGAGTATATTGAGTGTAAGGCAGAGTGACAGGGATGGGAGACAGAGTGAGAGACCTTCACAGGAAGAGAAAGAAGAGAAGAGAGAGAGAGAGAAAAGTCCAGTCACAGCCGAGCCACTAATAACCCTCTCTCCATAACCCAACTCTGCCCTTCCATGTTAACATACTGTGAACTGAGCACAAGTGACAAAATCAATCCATCACAGCCGCCCGCCGACCGGCACAGAAAGGGACAGAGGAGCTAACAGAAATTGATGACATCCCCGCTCGAATTTTACACCGTTTCGGCCACGGCGGCGATTGAAACAGACAGAGATTTATAGTCCAGTCGGGGACCGCGGCTATCCTTGATTGCCTCTTTTTTTCCCTCCCTTCTTTCTCCGCCACGAAGCCCCCTTTTTTGCATATTTATTCCCAAGCTCATCAAGAGTGAGCGGACGCATCAGAGTGACAATCTTATTTCACCTTTGGGGGTGGAGGTGGTGGGGGAGGGTGGGAGGTTACATCCTACACTTTAGATGAAAGCAGAGCTGCCCGTCCTACTTTCTGTCCTTTTTGCCCATAGTTACACTTCTCATTTTGATGTGATTTTTGAAAACTACACTGGGCCAGAATAGGGCTGCCCTGAATGATTAAAACAGGGGTCATTCTCCATCCCTTTACATTGTTTGTGATGCCTTTGGAGCTGGACTGTGTCCAGACCATGTAGAATTTAGATCACAGTATGAACCTGACCACTTCCACATCAGGTTTTAAAGGAGTGATAGCAATATGAGAAGCCCTTTTCCTGTTAAAGCTTGAGACAATGCTGAAGATGAGCTGAAAGCTACAAAGACTGGACAAACCACACATAAAGGTTCTCCACCAGCTTCCACAGATGTTTTAGTCAACACACTGAACCACTGGTCAGTAACCACTGGAGTACTGGAGGTAGGTGACCCCAAAAATCCTGGTTGGAAAAAAGCTCAGAGTCTGGTGAGATCCTGGATGAGGCGTGTAGGACTGTAGAGCAGAGGGAACTGGAGCTTGGTGATTTTCAGGTAAAGCTGTTTATTTATAGGTACGGTACGTCTCCCTCTGCGACACATAAGTGATGTCATCATCGTTCAGAGACGTCAGACGCAAATATCAAATATGTTTAAAAAATCTCTGTGAGAACAACCGGCAGTGACTGGATCTGAAGACTTCAGACTCTGTTTGGATCACGCACTATATATATGGCTGTTGGCTTTCCAACCCAGGTCTCGGTTACGTAAATGTTCTGTAATGTCTTCAGTCAGACATGACAGGACATTTATAGATAAAGCTGCTAAACGTGCACAATATTTGGTATCTGCAAGGGGGAGCGCTGTCACTGCTGGAGAACTGCTGATATGAAAGAAGAAGTGCTCTCAGTTCACTCACAAGTTGCATCGATGATGGATTTTGAGACTTACTGTACTCTGCAGATGAACCCTTAATCAATTGTGAGCATGAGGTGAGCTGTCTGTTTTATACAGCAGTGCAACAGTGCCCAAGTAAAGTTAAAAGTGACAGGACATTAGGTGACTCATTTGCTCATATGCTGTACGTAAAGTGTTGATATTCATACTGCAAGCTGTTGGCATACATTAAACACAGTAAACATTTAGGGAGACTGATGCTTTCCAAGTTCTTTAGCCTCTTGTGCCCCGCACTGCAGGGGGGAAAGAAATCAATGAATACATTTCTTTATTGACTCTTTGTGATTTATCAAAATGATTTTAGTGTCTTCGTGCAGAAGAGATGATAATTAAGAAAGACATTTATTGCAGTGTTCTTAAGAAGGGGAACAAGGAACAAGATCTGCATTTTCTGCTTATTAATTATGAACCTTAAAAATCATGAGCGGGGTCAAGCCAACACCTACACACAGGGACCAACTGTGTTTGTTTCGGACACTTGAAAACAAATAAAATTGATCAATACATGTCTTGTGTCATTATTTTTGCATTATGGGCCATACAAACAACCAGTTACATTTTGACTCTGTCAACCTTTTATAAGCTTTGTCATTGTGTTAATTTGAGAAAAGGAATGAAAGTTTTTTTCCTCTTTTTAATATTTTAAAAAACAAAGGCATAAATCTCTTATGTGTGCCTTACGACACTGAATTCATAGAAATATTTATGTGGAAAGAGATCTGAGGAAACAATTGGACCATAATGGTTTAAAACCCCACAGGGTTAAACTGGCTTCTACCGGCTTCTATCTTTATGTTAATGTGATAGCATGTGATTCAGACTTGAACTGTGCTGGAAGTGTTAAAGAAGTATTCCAAGGTGATGAGACCATGAAACATGTAGCTGCAGTTTCTGCATATTTAATAAAATAGTGCATGCCCGAAAGTGGCTTGACAAACTCTGTTTTAGTGAGTCTAGGCCTCTCACTTAATGCATGATCAGATGAAAAAAGCTGCACTGAACTGACAAGGGAAAGCATGTATTTATCCGTCTGCCTGTGGCCTGCTGGAAGCGTTGGTTTTCCATATTCACTGGGTGATTACAGCGTTCATGGTGAGTTTGACTGTCTTGTTGTTTGGGGTTTAAGCAGCTTTTATGCTCACTGTTAAATGTAGGAAGTAACTCAGGGTAGCGGATGCTTTCAGCTGTTATGAGCGAGGCCTGTGTGAGGAACAGCCTTGTGTCACGTCGTAATCGGCGATTGAGATCTCGTTCTTAAACGTCTTTATTTGTGTGCTGGAAAAGGAAAAATGATGCCTACGGCTCTTTATTGTGTTTGCAAGCTGTTTTTCTGCTATTGCAGAGCTCTGTACATAATTTTGTCTATTTGTCTGTGAATGACTTTGTTGTCTGCAGCTGTCATCTTGACTAGGATGTCTGGGCGGGGCTGGTGTCGGGGTGGGGGTGACTCTCCCCGCTCAGTCATGCTTTGAAGGTTTTACGAGTACTTATGGAAAGTATAAATTTCACGGGCAGCGCCGAGCTGCAACCAAACGGTGCTTGACGGCGGCGTCACTGTGACGGCCACAGCAGTTAGCCTGACAGCAAATTGATTAGAATAATTCAAATGTGATGAATAACTTTCATCATGTAACCACATAGTCCGGTGAGTGCGCCATTCGTTAGGGCCGCTAGGGTTTATGATAGGACTGTGCACTGGAGAGAGACAACACATCAAGGATATGCATCACACCAAACATCTTTGTTGCAAATGGAAATGGCCCCACACACTCTTTGTGACAATTGTCATGAAAAAGTGGAGCTGTTAGGAATTAGAGTCCTGTCAGAGCGGTACTTTTCTCGTTTGAATTTGTGTCTTGACATTCCTTTAACTGTGGTGTGAGGATGAAATTGATAGAACAGTCGAAACATCACAAGAATCAAATTTGCACATAACCTTGTCCGAGATATAAGCAGACAAGAAGGTCAGAGGTCAAATATGTAGAAACATATTCAGTCTTGCATAAAAATATGTAGAAAGCTTACAGTGTATCTCCATCATTTAAAAAAGCCAGTCTGCATTAATAATGCTTATCAACGTGTCATACCTTCATGTGTATCACCAAAAGTAATTAACTGAGACTTTATGTTCAATTTAGCTTAATTAGACAATGTTTAAAGGTCTGTAGTATTTCTCCATTTCAATTATTGACTAAAGTTGGAAAAGTTTAGGAAAAAATAAACACCCTTCAGTATTATTAATTAAGAGTTTAACAGTCAAAAACTCAGCTAATCTGCTTCATCAGGACTGTGTCGGTGTGGTTTGATAAACTCTCATTGGTGCATGAAGGTATGTGACATCACCTTTTTCCAACCCACATAAATCTGACATGAGAAATAATCAAAACTTTGGCTCAGTGTGTGTTTCCAGGTGTTGGGCAGAACTACAACATATGTGAAAGAAGCAGTATGAAGCCTTCAGTGTCAGTCGCTGGCGGTCGTGTTGCACCGTGGGTAATGTAGGCGCCAGGGTTTGACAAGGAAGAAGAATGTGTTGAATGAAAACGGTTCTGCTGCGCTGATTTTTATCCTTTTTTTAACTGTCAGGCGTGAGTCTGGCAGTGTTACAGGAGTAACATGATCAATTGGTGGAAAATTCTGTCCTTAAAGCGCAAAATATGAAATCACAAGCTCAGTTCTCAGAATACGGACACATCATAACACACAAAGCATCCTATGTGTGTTTTGAGACAAAAATTAGGAGTGTTTTGTGTTAAGAATTGAGCAAAAAGCTCTGTGGTGAAAATTGAGCCAAAGCAATTGTAAAATACTGTAATAGTAACTGATATGCACATATTAGAAAAATATTTACCCGTGATACCTGCCAAACTCTGTGCAGACCATTTACACAGAGGAGTGAGCACAAATGTGAGTTCTTAGTCAGCAGTTTTCCGACTTAACTAGACACACAAGTGCACATTTTTGCTGCACTCACAACTTGTTTGAGCAGGAAAAAGGACTATTTTGCCCAAAACGCACAATAACTACACCGTGAGTCCCTGCATCATTAGCAAGAAACACGACTGAGTAAGAAGTATACAGTTGGACAGGAATCTAACATACTGGTGAATAGCGGCCCAATTCAGGTACTTTCCATTTAATCTGATATTTTATAGTGACATATCCTGTCAGTTGGACCACTCAAAATCACATCCAAACAAAATTGCCTTGAGTTAGTCTGATAAATTGTTGAACATTGTTCCACAAATTCACTAGTACAGAGCAACCACAGTGCATAATAAAATGAATAATTCCACTGTCCCAGCGCTGGGTGCAACCTCAAAGCCTCAAAAATACAGAGAAATGTGCTTTATACAAAACCCTCGGTGAGGTTATTGAAGGCTACTGTTGCTTCACTGAAGACCCCACATCTACACGTAGACACGTTTGTCTTCTCCAACATCTTTTAAAGTAATAATCAGTGACATTTTCATATGAATAAATGTCAGTGTTGCTGCTTTTCTGTCACTGATTGCTGTAACACAGCAGGGAGTCAACCTATAGCCGGTTCATGAAAGCTTTTACACCAGCCGGTGTCTGCAAGGTCCTTCCTGGGAAAAAAAGAAAAAGATCCTCGAGTGCACAGGAAGCTGTGATGCGTTTAATGTTTGCTGTTTATTTGGAATGAAAAGAGGAAGAATTTTGTTAGTTAGCAGATTTAGGATTTGGATTTTTGGAATTTTAGTTTAGGGCAGTGGTTCCCATCCTTTTTGGCTTGTGACCCCATAAAATTAAGCAGTGTCTACTTTTGACCCTCGTCGCAGCTTGTCAGAGACCACCAAAGAGTGATCTTCCCCTCTAAATGTTTAAAATTTAAATTTAAATAATTGTTAGAGGTGAAACTATCCAATATTTTAAAAAAATGAAAAGATTAAAGCGCAAAAACTGAGTTCAAATTTGTGCCGCAGAATAATGTTTTTGTTCTCCTTTTCTATCAACTTGTGACCCCTCTGGTTGGGAACCAATGGTGTCGGGCAAATGTTTAAAGTTGAATGCTGATAAAAAGTAAAAGGAAATGTCTGTGTGTCCTTGAATGGCTAGTGAACGCTACACCTTCACATCTCAGCAGCTCCTCACACACACATTCATACAGTCACCCCTCCTTTTCCCAACACCACTCAAACGCAGCAGCCCGCCGTCACACGCATCTGCATCCTGTGCAATTTGTCACCGCCGCATCTCACGCCACCATTGGCTGTTGCCAAGCAACCCGTGTGTCTAACAGACTATTTCCCATGATAAATTAGCTGGGCTGTTACTATGCCAACAGAATTTGTTACTTAATTAAACTGATTCAGATCGCAATTGGCTGGAGGGGGAGACAGAGAGAGAGAGAGAGAGAGAGAGAGAGATTCTGTGGCGCGCGCACACACACACACACACACACACACACAGGGGCCAAGGAAGTGAGATGAGACAGAGAGAATCCACAGAGGAATGACTGTTATTAGATAGGCTGAGATATTGAAATGGTCAGGCTTTGCAGACGAGGGCAACAAAAGAAGAAAGGTGGAAAAAGAAAATACAAAAAAAAAAACCAGGACCCATCTGGAATTAACGGCTTGACGCCTTCAGAGGTGATTCATTTTTTTCTCCCTGCTCTTAGGAGAAATGCATTTTCCCTGACAACAAATGTGCTTTTTTNTTTGTCTTCTATTCTACTTTTATTCAAATGAGCTGCTGGCAGGTCAGGCTGCTCAGGTGGTGTGGAACTCTCACCGCCAGGGTTCAACATTACAAATCTGCTCCCGGAGACAAACACAAGGCCTTTCCCTTATGTGACTGAACAAGAAAGGTCAAACACGACTCATAATTCCACTGTCTGTCAAAGAACAACTGTTGATGGCCACCTAATTCCAGAGGTAGACCTCTGTAATGTCTGGAAGCAGCGGAGCACGTTTTATTTTTTAAATGTCCCCCCTTTCCCACCGTAGCTACTGCTGCTGCAGCTGAAGTGGTCCGGGCAATTGCATTGTGTAGCGTAGCATACGCCGCCACCGGGCTTTGACCACTAAGCGAAGAAAAGAAAGAATGGCAGAACAATTTGAGCGTCGGAGCAAGACCAAGCGGAGGGGAGCGGCGAGCATGTAATCTCCTAATTTGGAGCATCACGGCGTCAGATCCCCGCCTGCTCGCCGCGTTCTCTCAGCCCTACCTATAGTTATTTCCATAACTTCCTGACAAAACCATTTTGTCCTGCCTGATTGGGCCTATTTGCATTGGACACCTCTTTTGCATATAGATTGATGGGTTTAATCAGCAAATCAGGGAGAGCACTCAGACATCAATCAATGTCACGCCACTCCGTCTTGCTCTCAGTAGTAGTCGTAGCCGTGTTTCTTTTTCCCTTTTCGGTTGCTCTGTGGTTCTCTTTCTCTCTTCCAGCCCTCCTGATGTTCTGCTCACATTCATCAGGGAATGCCAGAGAGCCACAGAGGCTGCCGGGGAGGGAATGGGGTAGTCCTCTCTATCTCTTTCTCTCCCCCCATTTATTACAGACTCTAATGTGAGCGCTGATGCTTCTTCAGTCTTTGTAGAAAAACACAAAATAAAGTCTGACCACGGTCAGTGAACGTCCCTGGCCTCTATTCCACTATTCATCCATATTCTCCAACTCTCTCATCATCCTCAAGACTTCTGACAGGTGATCTTTTCTATCTCAGAGACATTTGCGCTGCTTATCTTACCTCTGCAGAGATTCCAGGAGGCATATTTTATTTTTGGGAGCAATTGTATTAATTATGTTTTATTCTGACTGTGTCTTTTTTTTTGCTTTTTGGTCACAGCAACTTGTACAAGTGTAGTCAAGACTAGCAGGGACAAAAAATCTCATGGCCAAGTTGGCCTTAACAAGACGGAAGACAGGGGAACAGGCCTGGATGACATTGCTATAGCTTCCAAACAACAATCTACAGGTTCACAAAGATGAAATGGAATGTCACTGAAATACCATGAATTCTCAAATAAAAACTGATATTCAAAGTGTGGCTAATAATAAATAATAGTAATGGGGTAATAAAAGGCTGTGTCCAGCACAAACAAAAGAATGAATGCAATGCTGTGAGTGGTTTGACATGACTCTGTTGTTGAACTGATGGAATTATGGCACGTTCACATCAAATGGGAGTTAACTGTACAACTGGGAAACCTTGATTTTTCTGACAGCTCACATATCTAACTTTGTGCTTAATAATACATAACTGTAGCTGTAGTGTTATGT
The DNA here is from genome assembly GCA_003416845.1 of Oplegnathus fasciatus. NCBI lineage: Eukaryota > Metazoa > Chordata > Actinopteri > Centrarchiformes > Oplegnathidae > Oplegnathus > Oplegnathus fasciatus. The sequence continues at coordinate 59,839 of NTHP01000475.1, forward strand.
TGTCACAGTATTTTTGACCCTTAAACGACCCTTAAAAATCTATCGCAAGTCCTAAACATAGGAATTTCTCCCATTGCTGACTTCCATCCCATATGATGTGACAACATGTGTACAAATAATACAACTTTTACACTTTGAAATAGTGTGCAGTGCATACGCCAAAGTCAACTTTTGCATGCAGGTGATACAGCAATCCTTACCATTCACTTCTGTGGAGAGTGGATGCGTGCAAATACCACGCGTTTAGGCACGAAAACTACGTCAGTAAACTAACGTATGTAACAGAAATTACGTTTGTTACGTTAGTTACGTAACAACGAAAAAGCCCAGCCTCCAGCGTCAGATGACAGACGTATGCAATGTACGCAAAATCGGACTTTGGCGTACACATTGCATGTATTTTCACATTATAAAATCTGTGTTATTTTTACGCCTTTGGGTGGGAATTGGTTGGATGTGAATGCAGCTTTGTGGTGAAAATTCATCAAGCTAACAGGTAAACATTGGGAAAATATGACTTTGCATCAACAGCAAATTAAACCAGGGACAGATCAGAAGAAAAGGCGGACATCTTACTAAAATGATTAAATATACTCGTCTCTCTATTATTAGCCTGTTTCAAATAAAGGCCCTTTTCTCTCTGCAGTTGATGTAAGTAAAGACGAGAATCTTATCAAGATTTTACAGTACTCTCCACTGTGAGACTTCAACACACTTCGATGTACACCTCTCGGAGGTTTGAGACAATGAAGGTGGGAAATCAATGTCTGTGCGGAGGAGAGGGGGGAGGTCAGGTCATCAAAAGGATCCCCATACATCCATGCATATATATTCAAGCACTTGTACGCATCAGACACACACACACATCTCTGTTTTCTATATCCCATGTATATGCAGCAGACTGTCAGCTATGGGGATACTTGTCTTGTCTGTGGAGGTGTGGAGGGGTGCGTGTGTAGATGCAGGAATATGAAACCTAACAATGAGCTGGCTGGACTGCCAGGCCCTGGGGACAGCAGGCTGGCCTGGAGAAGAGCCCTGCACCACAACCATCCACATCAATAGGGTAAGGCAGCTCATTAAAATCCCTCTGATATAGATTGATGTGTCTGTGCTGTCTGGGTGCCGCATACTGGGTAACCGTGACAATGTCGGGGTCAAATCTGGCCTGGAACCTCAGTTACATGTGATCTCATAGTGTCTGTAGCATATTTTTGTTTCTGTCCACTGTCCAATGAGATGACAGCAATCCTTCATAAATGTTGTGGCTGCGTACAGTGTGTGACGTGAGTGCAGTCTGCGGTATTGTAATTTAGTTTCAGTATAGTGGTTGTTAGCAGGGCAGGCAAATGCTTTATATAGTGTAGTCTACCACATGATGGTCTGTAGTGTAAGGTAGTGTACTGTATAGTTACTGATAAGGTATTTTGTAGAGAAAAACATTTCTATACAAATACATCTCATCAGTGGGGATGTCTGTCTGCGGTCACGTCATCTGTCACTCTACTCCAGAGCAACATAGCCAGACATCTCCTGCCCAAAATATCTGAGTAAATCTGTAGATATACGTAGTTCATAGATCATAGTCCCCAGGGAACAGAACAGTTTGTCGGTGATCCCCCGACCTTCCGTCTAGCACCACCAACAGACCAAAGTTTACACAAAATAAGCCTTAAGGTTCCTGCAGTGAATCTGACTGCTGGACTGTGTGTTCAGTTGTCCTTATTGCCTCAAACAGCCATTGGACTCAGCCTCTGACTGATGTTGAAACCCAGGAACTCCAGTTCTTTCTGTGTTTTTTCCTCCAGTGTTCATTACACCCTGCAACCGTTGCATGTGGTCCAGAGTAAAAACAACTGTCACAAGAGTGGCGTTAAAATATATATCATGTTAGCTAATATTTCTTAGTAAATCGGAATGTTTTTGTAGAAGTAGCAGGTTATAATCTTCAATCCAGTGAATGGAGAGCCAGTACTGTCTTCGTATTTTCATATTTTATATTGTCTGGTTTGAACTTTGCAGTGGTAGCCTCATTTTTCCAGACACTTGTCCTCCTAAAAACATCATGTCTGTGGTTCTCTACCTGAAATAATAATAACTCTTTAAATGGTCTGCTCTCAGCACAATGCCAGGCCAGGCAGTGAGAAGCAGCGTCCATGTTCTCCGAGTCTGTCGTAACGTGCATGCAGCTTACAAGACATTGGCTTAACACGAGCAGCGGTAAGAGATTTAACAATAGTTGCTATGTGCCAGCTTTTTACAGTCCACACATTCAGCTAGCATCATGTCATGTGGAGACTATCTGAGCTGAAATGCTCTCCACGCACACACATACACACACGGAGCGTTTTGAGAAACAAAACCTGGCATTTGAGCATGGAGGTCCATAAATGATAGAGATTTGCAAATGGATGCTGTTCTCTCCTCCCGATCACCCCTCCTCACATCCTCAGGCCTGCCGCTGAATTATGGAGGGAAACACTTTTCCTTTGAAAATGTATATCAATCAAACATTAATGGCTGAGGAAGTCTCCAGACAATGGCACTGTGAAACCAACCCCGCAGTTCACTCAGTGTGTTTATGTGTGTGTGTACAGAAACACACTGGTTTGCCAATTAGAGCAGAAGCTGACCATCGAGTTTAATATTTAAATGGGCATCACATATCGTATACATGAAGCAGCAAAGCAGCCGAGCGTGCTGCTGAACTCTACAGAGGTCATGGACTTTATCTTTAGGCACCGCTCTAATACACACTGAACATGTCTACTTAGGAGACCTGCAGCTTAAGGAGGATCACTGGACAGCCTGAATTCAAGGTGCATTATGCCTGGCAGCCAGAGGAAAGATTACAAGAGGAAGAATTTGTAAGAAGTCCACAATCTCTTGATCATTTCATATCAAGAACTACAGAGGACAGTTTTAGAAGAAGGTAGCCAGGGCATTAAGGTGAAGAATGACAGTCTTTGTGGTTAAAGGGGCCATTCGTCCCCTCCAGCTGTACCCACAGTGCCTTTAGTCCAGGGGTCCTCCTGCAGGCTGAAGCCTCACATGGTCTGGCAGAAACTATCCCCATGTCACTAAAGAGCGGGCCCTGGCAAATGTGTCCTCCAGCTACGAATGCATTTTTAAGACTGTGCACTTTAAACCAGAGCTCATTTTAGCAGCAGCCCTTTTGGGTTTCTGTCTTCATTTCACTCACTTTGACACTGGCCTCCTCTGCACATGTGAAAATGAAATAAAACAAACTGCACAACTTCCGTTTGATCACATTATGCAGGTTTTTAGTAATTAAAAAAGGGTTGTGATCCAAAATTTGTTCACCTGTGGTCACCTAGTTGCATCGTGTGTGTGGGAAGATATAGCTGATGCATGTAACATGGGGGAAGCAAGAGGTAAAGAGTGTGTGTGCATGCGTATGTGTGATGGAATTTGTGTTTGTGTGTATGTGCATGAATGTCCGTGTGTGTGTGTGTGTGTGTGTGTGTGTGTGTGTGTGTGGTTAGTGAGGCTGCAGGCTTGATGAGTATCAGTGCTGCTGTTGGCTAACGTCCTCTTTGTGGTATTAGCAGGTGAGAAAATGGTTTCGACTTGGTGTGTGTATGTGTGTGTGCAAGCGTGCGTCTGTGTGAGAGTGTTTGGAAGGGTTAGGTGCTGATTAGGGTTTACATTGCTAAGTGGGTGGTTACTAAGTGGGCCCCTAGGTGCGAAAGCAAATCTGATGATTGCGGCGAAAGCGAGCCGGTGACGATGTTTCCGAAACGTCAGTTAAGATAAAAACCAGGGTGAAGAGTGAGGAGTCAGTTAAAGAAGAGTAGCAAAAAGAAAAAAAGGTGTCAAGCTCTGAAGTGGCTCACACCACAGATGTTACTGTGGAAGAGTATGTAGAACATCATTAGTCAGTGACCTGTTTAAGGTCATGGACTGATAACACAGGATGTGTGCAGTAAAATGAGTTTAGATTCATTCTGAGAGGTCCTCAGCTTATGTGTTTGAAAACTGAACGTGGGAATAAGTTGTGTTGCTAGGCTTGAAACTGTGTGCAATACAGTACCTGCTCACTATAAGCAGACATTTTCGAGAAGGATCACATTGTGACACACTCTGCTACTGGCAGTATTTAAAATGGCATGGATTAATAGGTAGTATGAGGCTGGTTTAGTGGGCGCACACACTTGACTTGTTTGATCGTATTAACACCAAGCATTCTCCAAAGCTATATTCTTATTCCTACCACCAAATAGCATCTTACAGCCATTTGAGTTTCAGAATTCAGCTTTGTTGTTATTTTCTGTAGTATACCTGACTAGTTTTTAGCCACATTTTTAGCCGAGTTTTGTTTAGATATCTATCGTGTAGCGACTAAATCTAATGTCCGTGTTATTTTTAAGGGTGCACCAATCCGATCAGCCGGGTCGGTATCATGGCCGATACTGACTTTATAAGCAGATTGGTCATCAGCTATATGTGAGGAATCCCATTAAATACAGTGTCTTTGTCAACACATTATAACATTCAGTGTTTTGACTGTCAGTTAACTCACAGTGGGCTGCCAACTCAGTTCTAAGTGCCACAGGTGCGGCATCAATGTTCAGCTGTAGCCAACAGGATTATGTAAACAACTGAATGAAGCCCATTTCTGTCCAGAGGGGTACTGACTGCCTTTCACATGAGCCGCTCTCAAAAGCCATTCACACCTGCTGTGTGCAAGATGCTTTTCTGTACGCCGCCTTTGTTGCTTGTTCAAAGTGTCAGAATGTCGTGATTGCATGGCCTTGCCCTTGAGCGTGAAGAGTTGTTTGCTTGATTACTCCAGAAGTCATCTATTCAATGGCCTTAGCTTTTGTTTTTACTTGAAACTTTGCAGCGTGCCAGCATCCGAGCTCATGGTCATGTCTGCTGTCGTTCATTACAGCGGCGAAAAAGCGAGAGAAAAGAGGAACTCATCAAAGAGCATTCTTTCCTCTATTCTTTTCAGCCAAGGTTTCTCAGATGAGTGAGTGGTGGGAGAGGAGGGCAGGAAGAAAGGAAGAGAAGTGAAACAAAGAAGGCTTCAGTCGCCCATCTCCAACGTGACCACATGTTGATAGGAGCGTGACTGGGGCTTTGTCTTTCCATGTTACCACCTCTTGTCTTACACATGTATTTATAGAAGAGGCAAATTTCCCCTCTTCCTCTCCTTATGTTATTAGCTCTCACAAAAGGTGTGATGCACAAAAACACACAACAACAGTTGTCTTATCAGGTCTGAACTCTCCACGTTCCTGCCTCTTTAACAGTGTGTGTGCTAATGTCACCACTGCTGTGGTTTACACCCTATAGTTGATTTGAAGGGGGAGTGTTGGATTTCACAAGGAGAGGGCAGCACGCATATCTCATTAGCAGGTACAACAGGTGAGGTGTGAGTATGTCGGGCAATGCTTAATCAGGAGAACGTTTGACGTGGTCCAAGCGGCATGCAATCCCCCTTCCCGAGTGTTTGTGAAGAAGCTGCAAATAAGAGTTGACAACCGTGTCAGCACATACCTGCAGTGATCTCACATCAACTCTCTGATTGGATTATATTTTAGAGCACACAAACAAGCTCTACAATAATGAAAGTGACAGATTACAAGAGTCAGTCTTTCCAACACTTTGGTCAAAAGTGAGACATCTCAACAACTACTGGCTGGATTGCAATGAAATCTTGATACGGATCACCTGACTTTTCTTTTAGAACCACTACCAGATCGAAAATGATCTTAAGTTAATCTGTGGTGAATATAAGGTTTAACAAAGGCAAAACAAAGGTCAAACTTTCCCTGAAATATGTTGTGGATATTTGTGATGCCACCATCAGGACAAAATGTCAACCTTGCACATATAAATATATATATTAATATATATATATGTTAATATTTATATTGGCATTAAATTTGGTAAACTTAACTAAATGCTATGAGAACAATAGGCTTGGAGTGTAAAGCAAGTCTACAATCATGCTAGCGGCTCTGTGAGGCTGTAGGTACTTGAGCTAAATGCTAACATCAGCATGCTAACATTCTAACAATGACATGTTCACATGTTTTAGCAGGTGTAATGTTCAGTATGCTAGCTGTTTTAGTTAAGCATGTTAGCATGCTAACATCAGCTAATTAGCACTAAACACAAAGTACAGCCGAGGCTGATGGGAATGTCATTAGTTTTTCAGGTGGGCGTATGTGGTCATAAACCAAGGAATTGGACCAATCTGAAAGTTTGACCTAATGCTGAAAAGTAATGAGATCACAACTTATTACAACTCATCCTGAAGGGAACATTTATGTATGAACCAAACTTCACAGCAATCCATCCTATAGTTATTGAGACAGTTCCATATGAACGAAATAATTTCAGCCTGCTGGTGGTGCTAGAAGAAAAGTCAGGGGATCATCAAAGTCATCAGGATTGAGTGTCTGGGAACTATGAATATCTGTACAACGTCATGGTGGATGGGCTGATCTGATTTTTATCAGGATATTTCAGTCTGGACCAAAGTAGAGGACTGATCCCAAGAGAAACGCCGCTAGCATGGCTAAAATATGGAGGAGGTCACATGATAACTTGCATTACACATAAAAAACTTTAAAATGCTCCAGAAACGCTTGAAGAAATGCTGGTGGTGCAGATTGCCTTTAACAGTGGTGAACTCATTAGCATGTTGTTGGTTCCATTTACCTCTTGTGTTGTGAGATGTAATGAGCATTGAAGCCATCAGCAGCCACTCGCAGGTTTTTAGACATTTAGTTCATATATCTGTCACATATAGAAGCAGACATTTCCGTTCATCATTTCACTTGATTTCACTTAACTTCACTGCAGCAGTTTGGAGTAGATTCACGAGGAGTCTGGAGTGTAAAAGGCCAGTAGTTAACCCCAGACCACACACACATATGTGTGACGTACACAAAGAGAGACACCAAGTCGGTGAAAGAACATCAGTGTCTCTTGCAGAGTACAATTATGACAAAAAGTTTAGGTACCAGATACCAAGCTGTCTGGAGTGTTTCCCTGGTGAGTGACCTACATCATCATCCCTTAAATATTTCAATCCCTGTGTTCATGTCGGGGAGGTAACGCTCACAGACTCCCTGCCGTTCACTGTTAATGAATATTAAGAGGGACATTTTCCTGAGGGTGAGGCCCCTTTTATTTATTCCCTTTATTGTTTTAAACTCTCTGCTCTCCACTGCTCTTGGTCTCTCTGACTCTAATTTAATTGTGCGCTCATCAGCTTGCGTCGAGCTTGCATCATTACACCGTGTTAACCTGGCTGAGATAAATGCAGAGGAAATGACGAATATGCCGTGCAAGACAATAACTGGGGAGGTTGAGGGAAAGGATCAAACCAGCTGTCCCGGTTTTGAATCAAAGTATTGTCAGCGTACAGCCGCGTGGATGCTAAGAGAGGATAACTGACTTTTGGGTGTGTTTTTTAGTCATGCTAGCGGCGTGGCTCTTGGGATGGCAATGTTGGTCAGTTGGTCCACCACTTTGGTCCCGAGTGAATCTCAGCAACTATTGAATGGATTGCTATGAAATTTGGTGCAGACATTCATGTTTCCCAGAGGATGAATCCTAATGACTTTTCCTCTAGGTCTACCATGAGGTTGACACTTTTGGTTTTGGGTGAAATATCTCAAAAACAGTTTGATTACCATGAAACACTGATGTCTACTATTGGAATGATTGCCATTAAATTTGGTATAGCCATTAATGTTCCCAACAGGATTAACTGTAACAACTTTAAGTGTTCCTTGGTGACTTTCCATCTAGCGCCATTATCAGGTCAAAATTTAAGTTTGTCAGATACTTTGGTTTATGACCAAATACCTGCAAAACTAATGACATTCCCATCAGCCTCAGCTGGACTTTGTGTAATGCTAATATGCCAAACCAAAATAGTAAACATAGTAAACATTAACTGCTAAACATCAGCATGTGTGCATTGTCATTGTGAGCATGTTAGCAAGATGATGTTAGCATTTAGTGTAAAGCGTCACTGTGACTGACACCGTGTTCAGGTCATATCATTCAGAATTATGAGCAGTTGAGTGGGAAAAAATGTTCATGTTAGCCTCCAGGTTTTAATTCTGAGTCGTAAATATCCAGAATATCTGACTGTAAAGATATCTCACAATTGGCAAAAAGAACTGCAGCAGTGTCAACAAACCACTGGCAACATCTAGTGTTATACTAATAGAATCACTCTGGCTAATTTAAAAACGAGCTATAGGCTACACTGTTTGTATCTGCTCGTTAATGAATGGCTACAAATACATGACACAACAGAAGAAGTTAATTAATGCTATTTATCCAGTGTGACTACAAGGCTAAAGCATCTTAAAACGATGAACAGTCGCAAGTTGGAATAACAGGAGATTTTCCTGCCTTTCCCATAGGCTACTGCCAACATTGCATGAATGTAGCAGAAGTACAGCCTCAAAGGGGTGGTCATAGACTGTAATGTACAAATTCCTCTTTATTTGTCTCTATCTGTGTTTGAGACAATGTGAGCAGTGCTATAACATCTTTTTCTAGGATTTCCTGTTGATGAATTGAAATAGTAGGAAAACATCTTTTTTTTGGTTATTATTATTTTTGCATTTCTTTGCGTTTATTGGATAGTAACAGTGGAGAGGCAAACAGGAAATGGGGGGAGAGAGAGGGGTGAGACATGCAACAAAGATCGCCACTTGGAACCAAACTGACGATAGTTGCAACCATGTGGCATGCGCTGTAAGTATTCGGCTACCAAGGCGCTCCAAATAGTAGGAAAACATTTTTAATGCAACTCTTGTCAGATGCTTTTCTGCTAAATATTACTGGCCTCAGAGTTGTTAAGCACTTAGTTCACACACGCACACACTCAGTGAGGCAGCTGCTGTAAGGGCAGATTATTCTATCAATGTCAAACTTCAATGACGCTTGTCATCTGATAAGGTTTGGTTTTAATAAATGGGGGACAAGCAGCCAAGCTGAATGCAGCAGTTTAACCCCCTGTTTGCATGGCACAGCACGGTATTGGACCGACAACTCCTTCATCACCCACACAGTGTTCGTGGTCAGAAACAGCACTATCCTCACATTTATCACCAGTCGCATCAGGTCAGAGCTTCCTGACTGGACTGCGGCTGCCAGTGGTGGCCAAGTATTGAATTCCTGATACCATAAGGCGGCATGTCCATAACAGATAAAGTCTGGCAAAATTATAAAGACAGATTCCGGAAATATAGTTGTGACCCTAACTGCAGATTCTGTCCAACTACTATTACCAACAAGTTATCCAATGAAACAACAAAATTAATCGATTTGTAACTGTCTTCCACCACGTCACATAGAAGCGTTTTCTGATCCAACACCCTATTGATAGGATGACATCATTAGACATGTGATGTGACAGCGCTATGGTTAAGGTAGGTAAGGTTAAGACTTACGGTGATGTAGTATCTACTTTGGCTTGTATAAGCAGCTACAGCTGGTTGTGTCTAGTTTTGTTCATGGCAAAATGGATGTGAAGGGAAACACTCTCGTGGTGTTGCTTCTCAATCGACAGAGTGTACAGTACATATACATATACAAAATTGGATAGCTGTGACTCAGCTAATGTGATGGTGTCTTCCATTTTGGACTCTGGTTCTTTCTGTTCAGTGGGTCAAGTTTGTAGTTGGTCAAAGGCGAAAGTTCACTTAAGTTGATAATGACCATTATCCAATTTATTCAGCAATTCAGATAGGCCTGATGTCGAACCCAATGACTGCAGTTTTCGCCAATTGGAGAAACAGTCAAACAATCAGAGCTTTGTTGGCAGGATTCAGAATGGGGATGTCATCTTCCTTCATAGCTAGCTAGTCATGAAAAATACCTACAGAAAAATGGCCGCAATCATGGCCACAAATGTGGACATGATTTACACAGCTGCGCAGGCTGTTGTAAGTTTACTTAACTGCTCCAACAACCACGACTAGCTTCAACTGAAAAAGACATTGGCTGGACAGGTATATCTCTCTCTTCACTCCCAACAAGAAATTGGCTAATTGACAAAGATGTCAGTCTAAACTAATGAGGTAGAAAAAAAGTGATTATCCAGTCATATTTATAGGGTAGAAAAATAATTTGCGACTTACATGCGAATGCTATCTGTACTTTAATAAAATAACATCTTCAACACTGCTGCTCCCACATTAACTTTCATAATGTAGACGAACTTTATTTTAACTTGTAATCAGAACATAAGGCTTCCAAAGACTCCAAATCGAGGCTGTGCTACGGGGAAATGTACCTGACATCTATAATATTTCCTTTTGATATAATAGTGATCACTGTGATGATGCTATTCTGCAACTTTTCACTTTAAATTCAGAAAAAACATTTAAATAACAGTCATAGTGTACATATTGTTCTCATTCTTATTTCTATTGTTTTTTAAAATAATTGTTCATATTTTATTGACAATTATTACATTTCATATTTATGCTTCTTGACTTGCAGCACTTGCTTTAATCTTTCTCTATATTCTCTTCTTACTATGTTTATTGTTACGCACCAAAACACCAAGGCAAGTTCCTTATAGGTGAAAACCTACTTGGCAAAAAACCTGATTCAGAGTCTGATTCTGATTCTGATTTAAAGCTACTGTATTCAAAGGGGAGACTAACGTGTTTGAGCCAGTGTCTGGGATCGGAGGTGACAGCAGAAAGACTCTGTGCATCATGGAGCTGGTTTCAGCGACACTCGGCCGCTCTTGTTTGAGCTCATGATAGCCCTCAGCTCTTTTATGAACCAATATTACTCAATGCTCTGAGACTTTTTTGAACATCTGTATAATGTCTTTTGTGTTTATTAAGCCCTCACAGATTACCTTCTCTTTCCCCTGGTGCTTAACCCTGCTTCTTTTATATACTGTGACCATGAAAACAGTTTCCCTTTTCTTTTCACTCTCTGCACTGTATAATGATTATTGAGGCCTGCGAGCTGCTGGAATTTAATTTCTCCACATAAATCTCCACAATAGGAAAAGGAAATTAAAGTTGCCATTACTGTCGGCAGTATTATCGTATCCTCACTTAACCTGCCATTCAGGAGGAATGAAACATTTATACTGCGGCCCCTCCTTCCTCCTCAGCCCTCGTGTATCGTCTGTGATCTCAGTGTGTGTGTGTGTGTGCGCGCACGTGTGTGAGTGAGGAAGTAAAAGGATCAATGGAGGAATATTGATATTTGAGAAGTTTATATTTCAACCTAGGCAACTGATCATGTCCACAATTTTATAGAAAGCGTTTTGTACAGTATCTACAGTACAAATCTGCACAGTACACATGCATGAAATTTGTGTGAAATGGTTGGAATTTTTGCTGAAAAGCCACATTACTTTTGTAGGAAGGCAGTAATAAAATCCAAATGAATTCACAGAAAATTAGAGACAAAAAATACGTATATTTTTGCCCGAGTTGGCGGTGTATTTGCAATCTTTGTTTTGCTTTTGTTTCTTCATCTATCATTCCCACCAGCTAATCTTCTCAGTAATCCCTGGCCAGCTAATAATAACAATACCCTGAACACACACACACACACACACACACACACACATACACACACACACACAACCAAGAATTTAAAAAAAAATCAATTATGCTGGCCCTGACCAGGAGTGTCTCATTATTTCATAGGCAATAACCTGAATGATAGAGTAATAAAGAGCAATTTATTTGGAGAGGGGGAAGCGAGGGAGGAGGGATGAGCAGAAGATGGATGTGTTCAGATAGACAGATCTAATTAGCCTCATCCGAGCTGCGGCTAGCCGCTCTGCTCAGGCTAATCCTGGGCTACAGCTAATGACCGGCAATCCACACCTCCTCCTCCTCCTCCATCAGCCTCGGGCTGTGTTAGTCCTGCTTCTGTGATGTGGGGATGGATGGAGGGAGAGACCAACAGTGACCACAACTCAGTACAATATTGTGTTTCTATAGGTGCTTACTGTGTGTCTAAGGTACTGAATATTTCATTCACTGTGTTTGAAACTTGTGTTTTCTTTCTTCTGGCATTACTAACATTGCTTTATAATTCCTGTAGTATTCTTAAAGGCACTTATTAGTATTTATGGTAAACCTCTAATTATCTAGGCTTTTTATTTCCTATAATATCCCTATAATATTCATATGTCTCTGTAATGACTACAGTATGAAGTGCACACTTAACTATGTCATCATATTCTGTTCTAGTATTTATATAATATTTCTGATATGTTCTCTGTGACACAATAGTACATTTATAGTGACCTTGTGGAATTTCAATGGTCTTATTAATTCTATATTGACTTACTGTATGGTATCTCCAGTACACTGTGAGTGCGCATCAATCTTATTTTTCATTATGGTGCTTCACACCTCTAATAGTGTAATATGTAAGAAAATAATATTCCTATAATATCTCCATGGTAAAATGTAAAATATTGCTTTTAAGATTAATAGTTATGTTGTCACAGTTCCACAGCTCTGGCAGTTTGACTTGAAATGTCTGAATCATGACTGTCCTCGAGTCCTTTACAGCCAGGAAATCAATTGAAGCTCCTGTTGAAATATCGCTTTACTCTTACATGATAGATTTATATATATTTTAAGTTTAATAATAAATAAATCACAAATGATTGATCTGTAGGTACCAAAGCTCTTTTCAGGGAATTTCTGTCAACATCTTTTGTGGTCAGCTGAAGAGAGAGAGGGGCAGGCAGTAGTTCAGATAAGGATTCAAGTGAGAAAGATGGAGGTGATTAGCGTTAGGGCTGTGACTAATGATTATTTTCATCATTGAGTCGTCTACCGATTATTTTCTTGATTCATCAATGATTTGACATATTCAGATAGTTTGTTTTGTCCAACCAACAGTCCAAAACCCCAGTTTACTTTCACAGAGCACTCAGAAAACAGCATGTATTCACATTTTGGCTTTAAAAAAACGACTCAAACAATTAATTAATGATCCAAATTGTTGCTGATTCATTTTCTGTTGATCATGAAATTGATTCATTAGTCACAGCAGCAGCAGCATCACCAGAGCCACCACTGAGTTAGAGGATGGAGCACACAAAACAGGATATATACAGCCATAGGTAGGATACAGAGATAGTCAGTAATGCAAAATACAAATAGTTATTTAGAGGATACATTCATATGCAACAGTGAGTGCATCAGAATCCCGAGCGATTTATATTTTAATTGTGTTAATGTCATATTTCCATCATACTCCCATAGGGACTCGTGGTGTTACTTTACCTCTACATTTATCATGCTGTTTATTCATTGATTTATTTGCCCATACAGCCCATAGTGTGAATCCAGACGTTGAGCAGTATTTGCCCTTTGTCTGTATACTGGCGCAGCCATATGCAGAGCATGTATGCATAAAACATACACATTATTAATATCCCTGACTTTATTGTTTGTTTGTCACGACCCCTCTGTTCATTTACACACTGAGCATGTTTATATGTTCACACTGTACATTTGACATTGCACAAACCATTCGGCATGAGTATGCATGTAATTAATAACGCTGATTTAGATTAGAGAAAGAAACCAGGCAAATTAATCTCAACCTTAAGGGAGGGGGAGGAAAATGAAGACAGGAGGGAGAAAAAAACATTGGTCTTTGGAATGCTGCCATCACTGAATTTACATCTGTTTACTCTCTCCCTATGTGACCTTTCTGTCATTTCTTCGCTGACCCCTCTCTCGCTCTCCTTTTATCACCCCCCGAACTGCCTCCATCTCTCCATTCTTCTCCTCTCACCAGGATTAACATCTCCCTTCTTCATTCTCTTCTTATTTGTGGGAGCTAACGAGTCAGTAGACAGGGTTCAGGGAACTTCTTTTGCAGGGAACATGTTTTAAATGAAACATAACGCCACGTCCGGGCCCACGGGGGATTGTTGTGAAGGAAGAGCTGCCTTGTCTTTTCTAGCAGCGGCATTTGAATAGTGTTTAGACTCGGAAGCCTTTGCCTCTCTTTTTGCTGCCGCACCTTCCTCCGCTGTGAATCCGTCCTTCGATAAAAGCCACGTTAGCCCGACATCCAGAGTCATTTACTGGAGATTGTGGAGCGATGGCTAATTCGTCTCCTTTCAAATGCTAATGCCCACACTCTTGCCATCTCGCTGGCAACTCCTCTTTTATTGCTCAACATCCTCATTACAATGGAGGAGAGAGTGTGTGTACAACTCTCTTTATGTGCTGGCTTATGTGTATGCAAGTCTACCTGTGTGTGTGCGTGTGTGTGTTTGAGTGTGTGCTAATGAATGAAAGCAGCGCCACAAGGGGGAGTTGAGAGGTGGTGATTTGACACTTTCTCTAAAACACACATCCAAGAGGAAGACAGAGGAGGAGACAGGAAAAGGGGAAGAGGAAGAGGAGGTAGAAGTGGGAGAGGAGGAGGCAGGCTGTGGAGGTGAGTCAGGGGAGGAGGAAAAATATGAAGAGACAGAGGATAAAGGGTGAACCAGGAAGAGGTGGGGAAAAAAAGTGAACCGTGAAATGGTGAAAAAGAGGGGACAGGAAAAGGAAGAATGAAGTGAGGGATGAAGGGAGGAGATAAATGAATAAGAGTGCAAAAGAAGGTGGATCGAGACAGAATGAAGTACTGAAAGAAATGAGGTTGAGGAAGGACGCTAACATCTAAGAGAGAGAGAAAGGTCATACATATGGGGACAAATTAGGGTCAAAATGTTTTGTAAGTGTGACAACATAAATTGAAAATAAAAAGTCAAAGTATTGATCTTAAACCAACAGAACTAAAATATAAACAAGTGTATGAGAAGTAGTTTTATTTTCAATCAAAACTTTCATATATACTGTAGGGATCAGACCATCCGATTGCAGTTCCTTTAAAAAATCCTTTCGAACATTTTCAATCTAATTTTGTGAAGGTTGACCTCTGTATGTATCTACGGGGCTGTTTTATGCCACTTTTCACAGTGTAACCTCTTTTTTTTTAACTTAACTGAAGGTCTACTTACTTCCCTTGTCCTCAGTGGATGGAGTTTTCTTAGTTGTCATGGTGATAGCACAGTTAACATGATAGTCATATATGGTATACAGTATATAGATTGTATAATTTCACATTGTCTCTAAAGCACTATAACCTTTACGCGTAGATAAAACTAGTAATAATTAACACACTTTGGGCGTCTGGTTGCCTCACAACACGTATCTACAGCGTCCCCAATTGGATTCCGAAAGGGACCTTCTTTGCATGCCATACACCACTCTTTCCTTGTATTTCCTGTCTGAATCTCTTCTGTCACTTTCAAATAATAGGAAAAAAAAGCAAAAAGTAATAATGTAAAAGACGAACTTGATCAAAGAGCCCTCTTACCTCGTAAAATGGTGATTTAGACAACCTATTGATTATCCACTGTACAATCTTGTGCATCATGTGTATACACAGTACGTTTGTGACCTATTTTAGAGGCTTGCCATTGTTACAGTAAGTTAGTCATTTTCATCACATAATTGCGATACATTTAAAGGGTGCTGAAGTGATTCAGTGTTGCACTCTCATAAAGTTGATGCTGGATAGTGTGATGAGGAGGCCTGTGTGTTCACATTCAAGATCGTGTAGTTCCACCTGAACAGTATCATCTTGGCCTTATGGTACATTAATCATCTCTCACACCTGGAAAATCCCAAATGTGCTAATGTATTCTCCTTCAAATAGTCTAAAAAGAAAACCAAATGCAACATCGGCACCTTGAAGTTAATTAGATCTTCAGTCCACAGTTCTGGTGTTACCACTTAGCGTTAGCACTATAGCTGGCCTCCCACCCCCACCCCCTTGTCACCCCCTCAGGACACTCTGTCGCTCCCCGCCACTATCACCCCCCATCACAGCGGATTAGGCGCTAACTAACCCTCCTTTAATTAACTCATGATTAGGTATTAATATCTGGCGCAGGTTCCAGGCTTGCAGTTGTTGCCTTAATAAGTGGATTAGCGTTAGCCTCTCGCTGCTCTTTCTCTCTCTCTCTCTCTCTCTCTCTCTCTCTCTCGGCTAAGAGATATCTATCCTCCTCTCTGTTTCACCCTCCTTCCACATGCATCCCTCTTGGCTTTCTCTGGCAGCTGTTCAAAAGCAGAATTTTCCTGCTAACAAGTTTGTTCTTGTGGTCAGGGCGGATAGGTTCAGTGTTATGAACACTTTCATGCAGCCAGAATTACATGCAATGCAATATGCCTTTCTCACAACTGATGAATAATACGGGACTTTGATTTAGATATTATCAGAAATACAATGTAGTTATAGTGGAGCCTCGTGGACAACAACCCAATAAAAAGGTCATGTGTTAGGGTGCTTTTTTTTCTCCTGCTAGCTAGTGGCACAGGCTACTTAACATCCTCCTCATGGTGATGCAGCTGCTAACCTCAATTAGCAAAGGTGATAAGTTGTTGAAAATATAAATGGAAAAGAAAAGATTGTCAAGAAAAAAAGAGAGACATAGTTGCTGTGCTTGTTTTTAAAGAAGATGGCCCAATCTGAAATTGAGGAAGTCGCTAAGAGTCAGAGTTGCTCTCTAGGCAACTGTAAGGTTACTGCTTACAATCCAGTCCTTCATTTTCCTGACTGACAAAACATTAACATCAAATTCAAGCTTTTAGGGCTCAACCACAAAGCATATAACATTCAATACTGTATATATGTTTATAACACTTCAAAAAAAAACAAGGACAATACATTAAGTTATGATTAAAAGTAAATAAAATCCAAATTTCAAGGCATAAATTGATAATTCAAATATATATATTTAACAAGATGACGATGAAGATGTCAGAATGCTCGCTAGAATTGGTTGCTGTAACTGATATATATACATATATCTAACTCAGAAGTGCCACCCCCTGTTAATTAGCAATACTATGGGCCTCATGCAGGAAACGATGTATACAAAGAAATTTCTTACTATTTTTGTTCGTATCAATGATTTGTTCTTATTTTGTTAGTACCCATTGATTTCTGGTATGACCAATGTTTTCTTATTTTTGCTCTCCTCTTAGGTAAAGAGAAAATTTTACGAGTGGTTGAGAGCACTCTTACCAAGATAAATAATAATAATAAATTGTTTGTCCAATGCAAGGAAACATAAGTTTTAGATTTGAGGAACAAACCTTATCAGATGACATCATAAAAAATCATATAATCAAATTTAGGTTATTATATGTTTTAGAATCATTGTAATGATTGGATTATTACATTCGTGGGCTAAAGAAATACTATTTCATGTCAAACCATTTTCTTTTAATTTCAGTTACTGTGCGTCCTCTGCTGACATGGCATTTACAGCATCACAAATGTTTTGCCATTGCTAGGTTTTTGATTTTCCTGTAGGCCAGTACTGACACTCTGGAAAATCACATGTTTACTTTGTTTTAACGTTGATTTAACTACTGCTGAAGTTCTTCAAGGTACTCTTGCACTAGATGCCGTAGCTCCATACACTACCAGATCGTAGCTAACTCTTGTCCCTGGATTAACGACAATATTCGTCATCTAAAAAGGGAAGTCAGAAGAGAGGACCGCAGTTGGAAGAAATCCAAACTTAGGGTCCATCTATTCTGCCTTAAAGAGTTGCTGTCCACACTAAACCAAAACATCAAAGAGGCGAGAGCTGCCTATTTCGCAGGCCTAATTAGTAACAGCAAACACAATCCCAGGTTTCTGTTTAACACCACTGACCGGCTTACAAACTCTGCCCATCCTGCTCTATCTGCCTCCTCCTCAGTTGTCTGACTGACACTGTATCCCATATGCGCTTGTCCTCTTGCCCGTTAGATGTAGTCCCCCCAATTTCCTTAAAGAGGTCCTACCTACCCTGGGCCCCAGCCTTCTCTCAATTATTAATCTATCTCTCACCTCTGGCTGCGCTCCTGACAGTTTTAAGATGGCGAGCGTCCAACCGCTTTTAAAAAAACCTGCCCTTGATCCAACCCAACCCAATAACTACAGACCTATTTCAAAGCTATCATTTATCTCCAAAATTCTTGAAAAAATAGTTGCTCAACAGTTTCTTGAGGTCATTGAAGGTCACCATATTTTCCATAAATTCCAATCTGGCTCACCGACATAGTACAGAAACAGCCTTATTAAGAGTAACAAATGACATCCTCATGCAGGCTGACAATGACAAACATACTATCCTGATCCTCCTTGACTTGACTGCCGCTTTTGATACTATTAATCACTCCATCCTTGTTGACCATCTAAACAAGCGGGTTGGTATCTCAGGCTCTGCCGTCAATTGGTTCGCATCCCACCTGTCAAACAGGAAGTTTCAGGTTGTCGTTGACAACTCTGTGTCGTCTACTGCCCCTATTTTCTGTGGAGTACTGCAAGGTTCAATCCTTGGCCCGATCCTTTTTTCACTGTACATGCTACCGCTAGGCAACCTGGTTAGTCAGTTCAACTACATTTCGCACCACTGCTACGCTGATGACATGCAGCTGTATGTTTCAGTTAAGCCCAACAATATGGGTAATATCGGCACTCTCCACGACTGCCTTGCTGCTATCAATGAATGCATGTCACTCAATTTCCTTCAGCTAAATTCAGATAAAACAGAGGTTCTCCTGATTGGTCCGAACAGGTTTGTTACTGAAGTACCACCCTGCATCGGCCCTCTGGCCACAAATGTTAAACCCACCTCAAGAAGCCTGGGTGTAATATTTGATCAAAATCTAAACTTCGATCCACACATAAACAAACTTGTGCAAACCTGCTTTTTTCAACTCCGGAACATTGCAAAAATTAAATCAATGCTATCAACCAGAGACCTAGAACTACTAATCCATAGCCTAACTTTTTCACGACTACTGTAATGCTGTGTACTTTTCCGTATCTTGTACAGCACTTTGTAACTTTGTTTTAAAAAGTGCTATACAAATAAAATTTTACTTACTTACTTTTTATTACAGCCTTTTTTTGGTGGCATCTCTCCAGTTCTTGGGCATGTGCTAGACGGCACAACTCCTGCCCTTATATAGTGTTTCGGGGCGTTCCCTATGCTAATAACAAACAATCAGCCATGTGCTTCTGATTTATGATCGAGTGGGATTCATCATTCAGCACACCTGGGTAAGAGCAGATTTGAATGGTTAAGAACGTTATCAGTGCATTTGGAGTTGACTTCTCTTATTTCTTCTCTTAACAGAAAATTAAGAGAAAATGTGAGAGAAATTTAAGAGAATGTTGCTGCATGAGGCCCAGTGACCCTGATGGTGATGGCCTGGCAAAAGACTGGCATCACTTAGATGCCATCCCTTAGTCTTTTACATGACTGTCCAGATCTCTCATGGCAAGTGGGAAGTATACCACAGGTATGTGGTACAGGTGTTTTACTGCGGAGCAAAAAGGAAGCAATACAAGCCGCATCTCTTCTGCAACAATGACCTTGAGGGCAGTATTTCTGTTGGATCATAAAACACCCGAGATAACATTTTCAACAGCACATAACTGGGCTTCTTCAGACCCTTTAAAGACAGAGGCAGGCAAATGTTCTTTAAGAAAAACACTTGTAATATTTAGCAGGTGTTAAAAAGGATTTACAGGAGAGAAAAATACATTTTCCAGCATATTAAAGCAAGCCACCTGCATCACTTAGCAGGTCCAAGGAGCAGCTTTCAGGGAGCACACTGCAATTTAATGAGAGTATGCTTGAGAAAGGCACTCCCAGCCAGAATCAGAGCAGACCACAACAAAGTCTATGTGTTTATTCAAGTATTTACAGCTGGCCTGCAACGGCGAAGAAAGCTCTTTATATGTGACCTTATGGCAAAGGATCAAACTTATGTAATGTGGAAGGAATGAGGAGTGAGGAAGGACTGATCACAGCAAATTTGACTTACTCTGCCTTAACACTTTTGTGTGAACATTTTGTAATATTTATGAAGGCACAATTTTCATCACAGTTGGTCACGACCATTTCACATTTTCAAGAAAATGGCCATCAAAAACATTTTGAAAATGGTGTCCTCTTCAGCCCCATCCTTGCTGACACACCAGTAGACCAAGAATGCCGGGAAACTATAGGTCATAAAACAACAGTGTATGTGTCCACATTTTGTTACAGGATGTAGAAATCATACTGGACCAAAGTAAAGCCAGAGATGTCTTCCTTCTTACAGTTTTGGAGCAAAACACCAGCTTCCCACACAGTGCCTCTGGTTCATAAGTGATGTTTGTCATTTACACCTCCTATGCACTCTTCAATTATCATCTTTTTAAGGCCAGTGAAGAGACATGGAGTCTCGTGAAAAACTGACCGCTCAAAGTCTGAGGCATTAACCTCTCAGGACAACATGTCAGGACACCTCCAGTCTCCTGCCAGCCAACAATTCTTGTTGTTGAAAGCCTTCAGTGATATAATTACTGAGGTCTGTGTCTGGAGTGAAGGAATAAGTACTGAGTTCTTATGATCCTGTCTGGCAAGTTTTGCAAGAACTCCTTAGTTAAAGGGTCAGTCCACCCAAATTGCAAAAGAACAACATTCTGTCCTTGCAGATAGTTTTGGTTTCATTTGTCCAGGTTTTGAAATATCTGTCTCTGAGATTTCTGTCTCCACACACCGACACAATGAAAGTGAATGGAATTTTTTTGTGGTGCTCATGACACTGAAAAGTTACATTTCTTAGACGGCTACATCAATGTTCAGGAACAGTCTTGGTGACATTGGATCAGTGGTTACCAAAATGTTAATGTAAAGGCATCCAGTAACTTGTTACAGCAGATGTCTCACCTGAAACTTAAAAAACTTTCCAGCAGACAGAAGAAATTATCATTAGTAGAAGAGATGCGTCACATCACGATGTTGGGAACAAGACAGCCCTCTGAGTTTTTAAAGCTTGGGGAAGTCAAGACAAAGGGTTCAATCAGTCACAATCACGTGGGGCAGAGGAGCACAGACAGTGCTGCTGTTCAGTTGCCAGGTTGAACATTTGATAACCACCAGCTAAACAGAGTCAGCAGCCTTAATCATATTTTCTTGTCTTTGTTTTTGTACCTCAGACGTTTGGCTCAATCAGAGTTGGATCATTTGCTTAAAATTTACTTCATAGTCCTTTAACAAACTTGCTTTGCTAGCAGGTACCAAAGCATCTATTCCTTCAGCTTTCACTGCACCCCTCCACATCCCCAACTTGTGTGCCCGCCCAGTCTGGAAACCTCTGCTTCAGGAAATCCACAAAACACGCTGTGAGCATTTTACAAAGTGACTATTTCTTTGGAAAGCAGTAGTTCCACTGATGTAGGCATTGTACCGGACTGTCATGTCAAGGAGGAAGCTGAGCTTTAAGTCCAAGCTCTCAATCTATTAGTTAATTTACATTCAAACCCTCACCCATGATCATCAGCGTTGGGTAGTGAGCGAAAGAATGAGATTGTAGATACAAGCAGCCAAAATTAGTTCTCCTAGCAGAGTAGCAGATTCACCCGAAGAGTTATGATGAGAAGCACACACATCTGGAAGGATGTTCATAGAGTCAATACACTCAT
Source organism: Oplegnathus fasciatus (assembly GCA_003416845.1). Lineage (NCBI taxonomy): Eukaryota > Metazoa > Chordata > Actinopteri > Centrarchiformes > Oplegnathidae > Oplegnathus > Oplegnathus fasciatus. The sequence continues at coordinate 81,391 of NTHP01000475.1, forward strand.
GGCTCCCAGATGATCTACCCTCTGGCTTTTCATCTAGTGCCATCATCAGGTCAACATTTCCACTTGTCCAATACTTTGGTTGACATTCCCATCAGCCCCAGCTGTACTTTGTGTTTACTGCTACCTAGCAAATGTTTGCATGCTAATATGCTCAACTAAAATGGTGAACATGGTAAATTTTGGTGAACTGACCCTGTTTTAAGTAGCCTTTCCATTTACATGTCCCAATACATTTAATCAATCACAGAGGTGTTAAATCTCAGCATGATTCTGCACTGTAGCGAAAAATAGAAAAAATTGTCCTTTACCCTTCTCTTTTGTTGGCTGTTCGATCATTAGGATTAGATCTACAATACAGTTGCACCTCCACACACCTCCTCATTCAAATCTGTCTTTCTCCCTGTCTCTTTTTTTCCTTTTCCACCTCTCTCTCTCGTCTTGCATAAATGCCAGCTCCCCTACCTGAAAGCCTTTTGCACTGATTTACGAGCAAGTTTGTACCGTTCACATTATAAATCTCTCACCCCTGTGACACTCCTCTGCTGGTATTCATCCACCATTTTTTATTTTGTCTGTTTTGTTACAGAGTGCTTTGGAACGGGGCCAAGGAAAGGCACTCTGGGATTATCGAGAGGTTTAACAGGAATGAAGTGTGAATTACAACCAAGCGGCTCCGGCACCGCTGCTGACCTCGGCAAACCTGCGCCCATGACCTTTTGTTTTCTTTTTCAAACCTCTCAGATAATTTCTCACCTCATATTGAAATGGTATATGAGAAAAGATTCAAAACACCATCAGAAAGGCTTCAAAAGTAGTCAGTAAGTGCTTCGAGACTCAAATAAAAAGGCATTTAGAAGCTGAGAGAGAGAGAAGAAATACACACTTGCACCTGAGCTTTTTAGTGTCCTTAAATGGCTGGTGTACATGCATATTTTGGCTCTAATTGGTGTTTTACACTTTGCCTCTGACTCAGTGTACTCAAAGTGACCATCCATACCTACATCTATTGGCACAGGGTTGCTACTGTATGTAAACCTCATTGAATTTCCCTGCAACCTTTGCATTTCATAAAAATATTTGCTGGGACTAATGAAATTCAGTTGGAAATTCTGCCACCCTGGATACAGTTGTAGTACATCCTGACTTTACAGTTTGTCACTTTGAGATTTAGCCAATACTGAAAATGCATAAAACTTTTTCTGCAGATTCCACCTCTGTATGCAAAAATATATGGCCATACATATATATTTCAATTATGAAAAAATATATACATATGTGAAGAAATATTTTGATCTGTTATCAATTTTTAAACCCTATATAGCATATGCTAATATGTATCAGAAATACATATTTTGTATAAACAGTATATAGAATCAGAATCAGAGTCAGGTTTATTGCCAAGGAAGTTTTCACATACATTAACGTGCCTTCGTATATTGGTGCATAACAATAAACAGAGAGAAAATAAGAAAGTAAAAGAACAAGTACTGCAAAAGTCAAGAAACATGAATATAAAATAGAAACATTTACATTAAAAAAGAAAAATATTATAAAACATTATGAAAATTAAAGAGCTGTATACAGTTTGTGCAGGAATGTGCAAAACATTGTCCAAGGGATGTGCAAATGTTCACAGTATGAAGTATAAAGAATATGTGCAATGTGCATAGAAAATAGTCCAAAAGATCTGTGTCAGTGTAACGCATTGAGTCGGTTTGGAGACTTTACGTTTACGTAACGCAAAGTGACTATGGGAGGGGGTAAGAGTCAGTGTCGGGGGGGTCCCGGGCCTTGTTGATGAGGCCAGCTGCAGACGTGAAGAAACTTTTTATGACGTGGGGCTTTGGTCCTGATGGACCACATGACTGATGGACTGATGACTGGAGGTGCAGCAGTTGGTGTACAGGAAGAAGAGTTGAGGGGAACCGGTGCTGATGGTGCGGGAGTCAGAGACATGTTTCCCCAGCTTCACATGCTGCCTCCTGTCAGACAGGAAGTCTGTGATCCACCTGCAGGTGGAGTCAGGCACACTCAGCTGGGAGAGCTTGTCCTGCAGCAGAGCCAGGATGATGGTATTACAACCAGAGCTGAAGTCCAAAACAGGATCCTGGCATAGGTTCCTGAAGAGTCCAGGTGCTGGAGGCTGAAGTAGAGAGCCATGTTTACTGCATCGTCTACAGACCTGTTGGCTCTGTAGGCAAACTGCAGATGGTTCAGGAGTGGGTCTGTGATGTTTTTGAGGTGGGACACCACAAGACGCTCAAATGAATTAATTACCACAGAGGTCAGGGCAACAGATCATTAAGTCCTGTGGTCCTTGTTTTTAGGGGGATGGGGATGATGGTGGAGGTCTTGAAGCAGGCTGGCCCATGGCATGTCTCCAGTGAGGAGTTGAAGATGTCTGTGAACACCGGAGACAGCTGATCAGCGCAGTGCTTCAGAGTGGATGGAGAGACAGAGTCTGGCCTGGGTGCTTTGCGGGGATTCTGCCTCTTGAGAAGCCTGTTAGCCTCCCTCAAGACAAAACAATGCGCATCAACACCCCGAGGCAGGCATCCGCAGTGCCAACTTGATCTACCAACATATATAATGTTTATGTAGGCATACATGAGCATTTCTAATATGTTGTTGAATGCCATTCAAATACACCCATACTTTAAACATGAAAACATACTTATCATGTTTGATTTTCATATGTTCATATCTTATACTGTAATGTATGAACGCATTATGAAGATATGGCTATATATTAGTTAATATAGGTATGGACAATTAGAATTACAGCTGGGTGGTTGAATGTCTAATTAATATTAGGAACAATATACATACCTCATATGTATCAACATTTATGTTATCAAAAATATGTGTATATATGTGTAAAAATATATATTGGTCGTATATGAAATCTGAAATTTTTTATATCTTTGAAATATGTGTATATGTACTGTACATACTGTATATGTGACTTAAATATCATATACTTATAATATATGTTACTTATACAGTAGCTATATGGTGAAATAATGTTTTGTGTGGGCTTGTTCTAAAAACTAAGAACAACCATCAGTCCAGCAAGTTTTGTAATTTTACCAAACTATGTGTGAAAAATACATACTTTTTGCAAGTTTACTTAACTACAGAATAGAATAGAATAAAAGTAACATCAGTAATCTCTGCAGTTATCACTGGTCACATCTTTAGATAAAATGAGTGCTATGTGACATTGTTGCAGTCAACACAAGCCCAGTATCAAAGGTCTTTATTCACTGTTCCAGATGAGGAATGGTTACCTGGATGTTCCTATGTGGTGGCAGTGCGCTGGAAAGCGACGGATGGAAATGGCAGTGGAATCCGAGCTGTGGGAGGTCGTCTCCTCTCGCTCCCCATCTGGATGCCTTTATTTCCACGATCCCGACAACCTGTGTTCAGACTTGGCTTTAATCACTCAGCGAGGGGCTGTCTGCAAAGGTCAGCTCCGCTGATTAAGTGCAGAAATGGAGAGTTGTCATCTTTTATACCGGGCGTGGTGATATCGCTATAATTCTCTGTAGGAGACTCAGTTGTTTCGAGGGGGCATCGTGCTTACAGAGGCATTGGAGGAGATGTTCTCTCTGTTTTCTGTTGAATCATGTTGGAATACCGCTTACTGAATATATCAGTCCAGCTTTACAGTAGAAATTTGTGAGTTCTTCATTTTGAATACTTTGCTGACATCTATGATGCTCATTGTGGGCATTCTAAAAGATCACCTGGCAGTCAAATAGTGTGTGGTCTTTTGGATTTTAAGTTGATGTTTGAGTATTATAGTCTGTAGCTTTATTCCAGACCAATACAGGCGTACATGACTTCTTGAATTACACTACAGGATTTTTCCTAAAGCAAGTATGGGTAGCTGTAATGGGCAAGAGAAATGGGTGTTTCTGGAGAAATTAGTATGTCATGGTTCAGAATGCTACAGCTAGGATCTTAACTAAGGGTGCTTTCACACCTGTAGTTCGGTAGACTCGGTGCGATTTGGGTGTGAAGTTGCAACATTGTTGCGTTTTTCATGTGGTTCGGTTAGCGTTCACACTGTACTTTGTCAAGCGCACCAAACATTCAAAGTCACGCGGTATCAGAAATAATGGAGCAACACCAAATTCATGCGGTCTTGGGTTTTCTGGTTTTGCTTTAGCATTTCCATCAATCAACAAGAAGGCGAACAATATGAGCAGCTGACGAGACAGCGAGTTGTTGAATATTTCATTCAGCGAATGAGATGAGTGAGACAGTACTGAAGGAGAAGGCGGGCCCTGATGAGGGAGAGGGATTATGATGTGTTGTCCTTATGGAGGTATGGTCATAATAAGTTATGGATTTGAAAGTTATCATTTGCAATGCACAGCTTTTTGGTTCACTTCCTATTTTTGGGTCGGATCGTGTTCTCACCTGTAGTGAACCAAACTCTGGTGCACTTGGAAGCGAACCGAGACCCACATTTTCAGGCGGACCAGAGTTCGGTTGTTTGGTCCGCACCAGAGTTCGAATGAGCTTTCACACCGACCCAAACCAACCGGACTATCTGATGAAATGCTCCAGGGTTCGATTAAAACGGACCAAACAATTTAGATGTAAAAGCACCCTAAAACTAGAAAATTTGACCATATTACACCAGTTTTAGCTTCCCTTCATTGGCTCCCTGTCC
>NTHP01000475.1:87219-114830 GCA_003416845.1 Oplegnathus fasciatus
TGAAGCAGCACTTACTAAAGTGGTAAATGACATTTTGCTTACTGTGGATTCTAATTCCACCTCTGTGCTTTTATTACTGGATCTCAGTGCGGCCTTTGATACCTTTGATCACGGCATACTTCTAGACCGTCTCGAAATCCAATTTGGTGTCTCTGGCCTGGCCCTCACATGGTTAAAATCGTATCTATTTGAAAGAACACAGTGCGTTTCTTACAGTAATATTACCTCACCGTTTTCTGATGTGAAATATGGAGTACCTCAGGGCTCTGTTCTTGGCCCTTTGCTTTTCTCTTCATATATCTCGCCTCTTGGCCATATTATATACAGCAGTTTTGGAATAAGTTTCCACTGCTACGCTGATGATACTCAGCTGTATGTGCCTGTTAAGGCAGATGATGATGCTCAAATTAGAAATCTAGAGGCCTGTTTATCTGCTGTGAAATCCTGGATGTCATGAAATGTCCTGCTCCTAAATTCTGATAAAACTGAGATGCTGGTTATTGGCCCTCCTCGACAGAGACACCAGTTTGATCCAGCAACAGTAACTCTTGATAACTGTGTGATTTCCCAAAGTTTAACAGCCAGGAATCTCGGTGTTACGTTTGATCCTACGCTCTCTTTTGATCAACATATGAAAGAAATCACCAAGATTTCCTTTTCCCACTTGCGCAACATCGCTAAAATTAGATCCTTTCTGTCCATGGCTGATGCAGAGATCCTAGTTCATGCCTTTGTGTCATCCAGATTGGATTACTGTAACGTTTTGCTATCAGGTCTGCCATGCACGAGCACTAAAAGTCTTCAATTGGTTCAGAACCTTAACTAAAACTAGAAAATTTGACCATATTACACCAGTTTTAGCTTCCCTTCATTGGCTCCCTGTCCATGTCAGATCAGACTTTAAGGGGCTTCTCATGACTTATAAAATTGTAAATGGGCTCGCCCCTTCGTACCTGTGTGATCTCATTAAGCCTTATGTCCTCTCCCGAGCTGTGTGTCCCCAGAGTTAAAAAGAAGTCATCTGGCTGCAAGGCCTTTTCCTACCGTGCCCCTTTCTCTGGAATAATCTTTCTGCTGACATCAGACAGTCTGACTCTGTTGAGGCATCCAAACTTAAAACTCATCTTTTCACCTTAACTTTCAATTAGTGTTTATCGTTTGATACCTCAGGCCTCGTACCTGTCACTACTTTACTTCCGGCGGGTCGGTCTCAGTCTCAATGTATCTATTAAGATTAGTACTTAAAGTCCGTGTTTGTCCTGCCGACGAGAAATCTACTAACAAACTGTAAACCTTTTGTTAACCACTACATTCCTCTAACCCTCTGCTGTTTTTGTTCTGGTTTCCCACAAGCCACCAAGCTGTGCACACCCCCCCACCTTTTCTCTCTCCCTCTCTCTCTCTCTCCCTAGCGCTCCCTAGCCTTCTACTCCTCCTCCTCTCTCTCACTCAGGACTCTCTCTGTTGGACCATTGGCCGTCCTGGGACCTCTCTCTCTCTAGGCTGTTGGTGCCTCATCCAGATGTGGACCGGGATCATCGTCCCCCAGGAGATTCAGCCTCTCCTCCTCTTTCCCTCTCTCCCTCGTTTGCATGTTATCACGTCTCTATCTGTGTGAATGCTGTGCTTGCCAGGCCTTGTTTGTGTGGCCTGTCCTCTGGTCTCCGTGAGTGGAGAGGAGGTGGTGTGGTTCAGGTCCCACCTACTCGGGCAATCCCTGAAGTTGCTCTAAGTCCTCCTGGATCAATACTCTTCACTTTTGTTCTACAATCTACATTTCTGTCATCAAATTGTATACACTGTGATTTTGTTGTTGATTTATTCTGTGCACTCAACATCTACTGCATGTCTGTCTGGCCTGGGAGAGGGATCCCTCCTCTATTGCTCTTCCTGAGGTTTCTTCCATTTTTTCCCTGTTAAAGGGTTTTTTGAGGAGTTTTTCCTCATCTGATTCAAGCGTCTAAGGACAGAGGGTGTCATATGTTGTGCAGATTGTAAAGGCCCTTGAGGCAAATTGGGATTTGTGATATTGGGCTGTATAAATAAAAATGGACTTGACTATGTCTAAAGATAATGAACAGTTAAAATAACTTGTGCCTATTGTTTTGTTTAAAAACCCACATGCCAACAGTGTCATCAATTGTTGATGCACCATGGCATGTCAAGATATGCCACTGTCTTGGGAAAATTCCTAGTTTCCTCTTATCAAGTCTCTTTTATCTGTATGGCACATCAAGTTTGTTCTAAAGGTGTCAAGTAATGTTTGTCAAATGACGGCCATTGTGCGCTTCCCAACAAGAAGTTGGATCGACCAACCAACCAAGCTTGTTCGGCATGCAGGGCCACTGTGTTGTTGAGATTTGGCCATCAGCTCTGCTGTGAGCCTGTGCGACTTACCCATATGCTGCGTTCATACGTACAGATACAAAGTAGTAGGCAGTCTCTGGCCTCTCATGAAGCTGTAGCTCTGTGTGTGTTGCACTAAACATGTAATAGACATACTCTCTCCAACTGCACAGTTCTGATGTAGCTGTCGTACTACACACAAGGAGGTTGGTAATTTCTTGTCTGTAGCTGCAGCTTTACAGGCTCTATAGTTCACAGTTGCTGAAAAGACTCTGACATACCGACATGCTCGCTACATGCAGCTACCCTGATATTTGCCCATTAGCCAACTTTAGCAATCTTTGCAGCAGAGTGTCATGGAACTTGGTTGTGTTCTGGACTAAATGTCAGCTGTTTCTGGCTGTTTTCTTATGTAGGGTGGATCTTGGTTAATTTTAGCTAAGAATCAGCTCTGGTTCGAGTCAATGACCTAAGCATTCAGTGCTCTAAAAGATAAATACCATCTTTGAAAAACCCTGAATGTTGTCTAACATTGGAGGGAATGTCATTGTTGTGATGGTATTTCCTCAGAGACTCTACTAACCATCTGGATAAAAAAGTTTTCCAAATTTCAACTCTGTTTCTTTATCAAAACAAAGATGGCAGCCAGTGGCTACCTGGATCTGAAACATTTTATTCCATGAATTATTTATATCCATTTGTGGTTTGGTATGACAGATCATCAGACATACGGAGGAGTGGAGGACACAACATACTCAGAGAGTGAGCGACATAGGGAATTAGAGAGAGGGAGAGAGAAGAGAGACAGATAACAAGGTTGTCAACTGCAGACAGGCATCATATGCTGGGACAAAATGCCAGACCTGGAGTTGACCTACCAATGACCTGCTGCTGACGGTGTAGTGTGTGTTTGTGTGTGTGTGTGGGAGTGAGTGACATGAAGAGACTGAAGGAGAAAAAGATGAAAAGAAACAAGGAAGGAGAGTGAGGATTTAAACATATTTGTTGGTGTGTACAAATAGAGGAGTGTGTGTAAATGCAGTTATGTATGTAGAGAAAAAACATGAAAAAGTAAAAGTAATTTAAAAAAACTAAGCCTGTGTATCCCCTTGTGTGTTTGCATGTGTAATGAACCTACACAGGCATCTCAGAAACCCCGCCTCCAGTGTTTCCATGGTGGTGAACATTTCACCAGGCAGTGTCATGAAGATTGATTGGTCACCAGAGGAGCATGTATTTGTAGCTTACAACATATGAACATTGTGGTAAAAACTGTGCCAGAGTAACATTCAAAAACAGACTTATTCTGCCATATGGGTGCACAACAAATACATGAGATTCTAATATGGCTGGAAGGTTTTGAGGAGCATCAAAGTCTCACAAAGGATATGACATCTGCCATAGGTTTGTGAAGGGACTGGAAAGACGTGTATTAGGGTGAAAGGGCTGAAGCCTGAGTGAACCTGGGTTGTCAATAAATTGATCAATTCACTTCATTTCACCAGGATAATCCATTCAGCATAAAGGAGTTCTGTCAAACAAAAAGAGTCCTGGGTATATTTGAAAGCCCCTAGACTACTTTGTTACACTGTATGCCTTTTCATCTGATTTCAGATTATGACACCATAATGCTGAAGGCTGTGCCGCACTCTACTGATTTCCAGGAGATTTGGATCCCAGCTCTCGTAAGCCTTTGCTGCTGACCTTTTGCGATTATTAGGGACCGTTGGTGGAGTCCAACTTGACAGTAACAGACAACACAGTTATTTTGACCACAATATGTGTCATTTGCAGCCATTTGCAGAAGTCTGTTTGAAGGTTACCATGATCAAAACTAAACATGGACAAGTAGCGGTTAGTTTCTCCACACCACATATCTGGAACAAATTCTCAGAAAACTGGAGGTCCTCTCCAAGTCTCGCTTCTTATAAATATAAGTCGTAAATCTCGTGCTCATTATGAACATGTTGATGTTAAAAGTTGCTTGATGAGCAAGCAACCCCCGCCACAGCTGGCTGTAATAGGCTGCAATACATATCAAGTAAGCCTAACCCAAAACCTCAGTTCATCTTTTATTCTGATGCTCAGAATCCTATGAAGTTGAAGATTTTGGGGGTCATTTTCATATGCTCTTAGCCATGGTAGTGACTCGTCCTGGAATGTGACACCTCAGATGTAGTCTGGTCCCACCCTGTCAGACAAACTTCCACAAAAGAGCTTTTCAGGTCAGGGGCCCTAAATCAGCTTTGACAAAATGATAACCATTAACCCCTGGATTTCTATTTGCTGCCCAATTGGTTTAAATGGTGTGTTGCAATAAATAACCTCCCCTACCAACCAGCTATGTGACATTTCGTTTCTTCTTTTTCTCTCCTTTGGATTCTATTCTTCCTCCCACCTCTCTCAACTCCTTTATGTCATTCGTGTTTTGATTTAATCGCAGCTTCTTCTTCTCTTTGCACATTTTGCTTTTTTTCTTTTGTCTCTAACTTTGTTTGAGTCATGTACAAGCTGTGTTCGTAGGGCTCAAGCGCAGTCTGTTCCTGTTTTATTGCCACTGTAAAAATCAGGCTTCCTTGAAAAGCATGTCACAGACATAATTAGATGTGCCTGTGTCTGTATGTCAGTGAACACATATTGCACTTCTCCATCGATACATTTAACACTAACAAGGTCATTTTAAATTGAAGATATTTTCCTTCTGTTATCCTGCGTTTAATTAGTTTTACATTACTGCAGTTTTCTTAATTCAATTTTGAGATTTTGCTGGTTGTTCTTCATGAGTTATTTATCAAAGTAAATATTCTAAACCAAGCACTGTCTAAATATTGCAAGGTCCTCCCATTAAAGGGGTATTCCAATGATTTAGTATTGTACTTCCATGAAGTTGGGGAACTCCAGGGGGACAAGAGACAGATTAAAAAAACAGAATGGTCAGAATCGCAGCATCAGAGGTTATTAGTCAAGATATCTTGACTGTTAGTCACTAGTATGGGTTAAAAATCCTAACTCAACACCTCTGGTTTGTGACTTAGGTTTCCTGTTTCAAAGCCAAAACTGAGACATCAAGGGATATTTTCTCAGACTTGACGAACACATTATACCTCATGACAACTAAATTGATGTTTTTGTATATAATTGTGGACTTCCCTTTAAACGTAAAGAAATTTAGTAGCAATTTTGGTAGCAACTTACAGTATAACCATAACTGTTAAATCTAGCTTAACTAAACTTTTGGTGGTCATCTTTCATACTACACAATATAATGCAATCCAATGCAAAATTACCATACTACAGGTTCAGAAATAAGCACAGAGTGCTCTCTCTGACAGTCTCATCGGAAACTCAACATCATCAACTTCACTAAAGTAGCATTGCCAGTTGTGGTTTGCATAACACCATAAAAGGTGTATGCTGTGTCCACTATTTGTCACAACCATGTTAAAAATCAACTATGACAAGAATGTTTTGGCTGACATATAGTTAGCTTCCCAAATGCAGAAAAACAACACAATAATCCAACACTATTGGCAGACTGAGTGTTGCTATTGGATGATTCTGCCAAACCCCAGATTAGGTTCAGTGACAATGTTTTTAACATCCAATGCCAACATTTTTAAAATGATTTCTTTTTACAATATCTGTGCGTGGCATCTATGGTACAGTATGTTTAAGGCTAGGGAAAGGATGTAGTTATGGCAATAAACAATGGTAAAGGTATGATTAGGATCGGTACATTTGTTAAGGGTTGGGGTTATGGTTAAAAATGCAATCATTAAGTGTTGGATTGTGAATCCATTACACTTCCTGTCTCAGATCAGCTTTGGTGTTAAAGATTTGTTCGTACATGTGCTGAACACCTCTAATTGCCACTGCACGTTGGCACTGCATATCCAATAAGAAATGCACAAGTTTGACCCTGGTCTCAATTTTAGTGATGTTCCCTCAGTAAAACATGGATCTGATGAGCAGGTTTGATTTGAGCTTTGAAGTGCAGATAATGTTTCTTGTTCACTGTAAAGGCATAGTAGAGTTACAGTCAGGACTGTTTCCATATGGTGTCACTCACACAGTAGCATATTTAGTGTCCTTCACTTCCCCACAGTGTACATGTTCTGATGTGCATTGTCCTACATGACAAACATTGTACAGTATAAGCTGTATATTTTAGGGCGCTCTGAAATAACATCTTCATTAGGCCATGAACAGTGATTTGGAATAAAAAAAACTTTCCAGTACTCTGATCCTGCCTACACAGCATGTATATGGATATGCAGCTTTTATGCAGAAGGACTTTTCTATCTGGCTCCATTAGATACAATACATGGCTAAGTAGGCTTCGAAGATGGTCTCTGGTGTCAGATGTGAATGCCCTCCTTTTACTTCATACAGTGAGATTATTTGAAGTATAACAGGTGATTTTTATTTTTTTACTTCTCCAAACACCATTTAGCGTTTTGAAAATAGCAAGAAAATTGCTTTTATCACTGACTGTTAGGACTGATGGAATTACACAGGTGAAATTAAACATTTTACATCAGTTTAATGTCTCTCTTTTCTTGTAGTCTTTCCTTTCTCTTCATTATTTCACCCATGGCCCATAAAGTCATTTTGAACCCACTGTTTACTTATTTATGTTTGCTACCTGTTACCTGGACTTGTTGTTGCAGGTAACTGCAGAGCAGGACTCCATGATCCGTATAAAGATATTACCAGTGTTCCTCAGAATCAAAGAGCAGGAGCTGTATTCAGAATTCAATGCAATCAAGATTAACTGAAACAGAGATGAGGCAGGTTGGGACAATGAGTACAACAAACACAACATAAAGTCTCTCCTGGTATGCAGGGAGCAGCTTCAGTATGTTCTGTGTTGTGTTTCCTTGTGCAGGAAGGAGTGCAGGTGTAACTCAGATGAACAGACAGAATGACAGACAGGTGAATTGGCCCTGTCTTCACCTCCTCTTCGCTCCACGCCGCTCCATTAATCCCCACATTCCTCCACCTCTTTGACTCGTCTATGGGAGGGGTCAAAGGTTATGCTCACCATAGGACCCTCCCCAGAGCAACAGACTCCCAGGGGAGCAGCCTCGGCTTGACCCCTGTCCTCTGACCTCTCCACCCACGACCCATGGAAAGGAGACGGAGAGGCAGGAGGGTCACGGTCAAGGACTCAGTGTCAGTGCTGACACACACACACACACAGTGGCTGTTGTAATCCATCACCTGGGTGTGTGTGACTCTGGACTCCTGAATGTTGGCACAGACACTTTTGATTTGCCATTCATCTGGACCAAAGACCTACAGGAAAGGAAGAGAGAGGAAAGAAAAGGAAAGGAAAAGAGACTAAAGGAAAGGAGGGGAGGGCAGGTGAGGATATTAAAGACAGTGAGGAGCAGGGCAGAGAAGAAAGGACGAGAGAGAGGAAAAAACAAACAGGAATAAAGAAAAGGAGATGAGAAAATTAAAGGAAGTGAAGGAAACAAGGTGAACAGATGTGAGAAACTGATGAAATGAAAGGATAAGAAAAAAGAAAAGGAACCTAGGATAGGAAAGCAAAGGAAAAGAGGATGGGTGAGGAAGATATAGGAGAGGCACAGGAGTAGAGACAAAAAGGAAGAAAAGGGGGAGATGAGCATCAGAGACATAAAGGAAAGAATGAAGAGGAGGAAAGGTATGGAAAATAAAGAAAGGAAAACAAGGAGATGAAAGGAAAAAGGGAACAGAAAAATGAAAAGGAGGAGAGGACAGTAGGAGTTGAAGGAAGAAAAGAAACAGAGGAAAGATAAAGAAACTAGGAGAGCACAGGACAGAAAAGGAAATTAAAGGAGAGAAGGAGAGGGAAAGAAATAATGAAAAGGAAGGAAAGAATGAGAGGAAAAAAGAAAAGAAGAGAAAAATAAGGGGAGAAAAGGCAGCTTTGAGGATGAATGGAGATAGGCAGTTTGGATGGATATATAGTGCAAGAAAATGTAGAAGGTACGAGCACATTTACCTCTTTAACAATTAACTCTTCAACACTGTTAATAGAAGCAAGTTCCAGTACAATGAGCTCAATAGTACAGTCGGCTTTACTCCTACACAGACTATGCCCAGTCTGAACTTGAGTTCTCGGGAGTCCAAACTTGGCAAGTTGAACTTGGGAGTCCAAATTTGGACGGACGAGAAGACGCAGTATGCTCAAGACTCTGACTCTGAGACCAAAATGAATTATAAGCTGAGAATCTCAGCTGCAATGAGGATTCTGCTGGGAGAACTAATGCCCCCAAACACATACATGATTATTAAATCTTGGTTAAATCAACAATACCAAAAAGGTAGCACAAAAGGTGAAGGTTGGGGTGGAGGACGCTGCAGCAGCATCATAATAGTCACAAGTGTGCGGTTGTAAAGGAATGTATTGTATATGATGGTAGTTATTAGTTATTAGTGAATATAGGGCAGTAGGTAGCAAATATTGTAAATTGTGTACAGTAAATATGTATTTCTGTGATCCCATGTAAAGCTGGATCAGAAACAGAGTACACAGAGAGATACAAGTTGATAATGACCTGTAAAGCTTATGTCAGAGCATCTCAGGTACACAAAACCCCCTGACAGACTAAAACGTGTTTCTACAGTATTGTATTGCAAATGATTTCCCTGAGTCTATTGTCATCATATTGCTTCTCATTGTAATACCAGAGAAAAGAAGAGAAAATCTGTTCTGTTGTGTTCCGGTCTCTTCACTGACCTTCAGCCCAAGGCTGTCACTATAATTGCCATTGCAGACTGCACAGTTCTCCAGCCCTACAGCCTCTTTCTCCACATCAACCAAACTGAAGAGTGTCAGTCCAAGAAGAAAACAGAGGTTGTGTTTATGAATATGCAGGTGGTTGTGTGGTGAAGAATACAGCAATTAGTCACTCAACACGAGAAGTGCAACTGCCCCCATGATTCTTGATTGGTACTAAAGACAGTCCTGGACTACTTTCTAAATTCCCAAATAAACAATAAGCACCATACCAGCTTGTAATACTGTCCTAAAGCAGGAAAGGAACGAGGAGCTGTGTGATATTCGTACCAAAATCTAACACCACCAGTGACTGCTGGTGATTCATCACCCTCTGTGATCAAAATAAGGTTATAGTCCAGTTTCTTTATGTCTGGCTGGATTTATGTAGAATTTGCTGCCTATGTCTGGTCTCTGGGGTTACAATTCTGGTCTTATGATGAATAATTTGAATTGGAAAAGACTACATACAACCAGCTCTGTCAGCTTGGATCGCATCACTTAAACTGTAGGCATGAAGTGGTGGGAGATTATTCAAAAGAAGGAGAAAGTGAGTATAAGCAAGCAATGCATGAACGACTGTGAGCAACAGAGTGTTTTTAAAAAAGTGACGCAGGCTGACTTGTGAGCTACAGCTACTGAAAACAGTTTGAAAATGTAATTCATTCTCACATCCTTTGTCTATTATGATTATTGCTTCACCCATTTCATGTAATAGCAACTACCAACAGCTGAATGCAACATGCTCAGGTGCCTTCTCTGACGGTTGGTCAAAAGCATGTTTGGAAAGGTAGACTTTAAGACAAAATAAACTTTAAGCCATTGCAAAAGTATAGGACCATCTCGGGACAATCTCTCTGATATCTATCACTAAACTATATTTGTAATGTCTGAAGTCATGAAATAATGAATAATTCATTTTTATGGACATGCATATTGAAATACATTGGTTTAGCCTTTTTTTTAAAAAATACTAAGACACCTAGATAATGAGAATTCATCTGGAATTGATGGCAGAATATCCAAATTATAGCACCTCATTTATACAGAAAAAGCAGTCGGAGCAGCCCACACCACGCAACTTCAGAAAACACAAGCACATGAAAAATATATCTTTATCATTTTGACAACAAATACGTACAACACACATAGAGAAAACTCTGCAACTAAGTAAAACACATGTAAATTAAGAAACACATTCATTAATCTGACAGCAATAGAGAAACACTACAAGACATGCTCAACAACAGAGGGAAATCAAAACTGACAAGCACGCTGGAAATTAATAAAAGGTTAATGCTATGTATATTAGCAATATCTCCAATATCAGGATCATACAATCAGAACGTTACAAATAAAGTAAATGTTGTTAGTTATCCAACATCACTGCCATGTGGTTGTCTTCAGAATAGTGCACTTTTAGGGGACATTAAATCTCAAATTTTTAGTGTTCCCTACAAACTTTTTTTGTGTTGCAGCTCACATGTGTTTTCTATATTTGCAGTGTGTTTCTTTACAGTGTGTATATGTTGTCAGATTGGTGAATATGTGTCGTAATTGTGTTTAATTTGTGTGAGAGCGGTGTGGCTCTAGCGATGGCAATGTCGGTCT
Organism: Oplegnathus fasciatus; assembly: GCA_003416845.1. Taxonomy (NCBI): domain Eukaryota; kingdom Metazoa; phylum Chordata; class Actinopteri; order Centrarchiformes; family Oplegnathidae; genus Oplegnathus; species Oplegnathus fasciatus. Next base: position 97,946 of record NTHP01000475.1, read on the forward strand.
GTTGATCGGTCAGTCCACCACTTTGGTCCAGACTGTAATATCTCACAATTATTGGATGGATTGCCCTGCATCTTGGTAAAAATATGTAGGGTCCTCAGAGGATGAAATGTCATAACTTTGATCCCATCTCTTTCCATCCATTTACTGATGCTTAACCAAGGCAGGGTCTCTGTGGCAGCAGGCTAAGCAAGGTAGTCCAGACGTCTTCCAGCTCCTCCTGGGGGATCCTGGGGCATTCCCAAGTCAGATGAGATATACAATATAATCTCTCCTGCATGTTAGAGTTGGACATCCTACCAGTTGGACATGCCTGGAAACCCTCCAAAAGGAAGTGACTTTGAGGCACCTTATCAGGTGCCCGAACCACCTCAGCTGGTCCCTTCGACATGAAGGGGCCAGAGAAGTGGCCACCCTATGGAGGAAACTGATTTAGGGCCCTTGACTCCTGATCTCATTTCTTTGTTCGCAACCCAAAGCTTGTGACAATAGGTAAGGGGTGGAACGTAGATTGACTGGTAAATTAAGCTTCGCCCTCACCACAACAGTCTGATACAACACCTACATTACTGTTGACACTGCCAACTGGATGTCGATCTCACACTCCATTTCATTTGTGAAGAGCCGGAGATACTTGAGCTCCTTCACTTGGGGCAGCAACTCACTCCAGACGGGAGGGATTAATCCACTATTTTCCAGCAGAGTACCATGGAAACATGCCTGACTGCTGAGAATATGGAGACAGCTCTCACTTTGGTTATATAAGGACCTATTGGCTTGTAGCAACAGCCGTGGTACCCCATATCCCCACAGCACCCCACAAGTCATAAGCAGTGTAGTCTGGATGGGCAAACTCCCATGACCACCCCACTCCTCCTGGATCAGAAGTTTGACAATCATTTGGAGCCTCCTTTCCAGCACTCTGGCATTAGCTTTCCCAGGGAGGCTGAGCAACGTTATACCCCGATAATTGGAGCGCACCCGTTGGTCCCCCTTTTTAAAAATGGGAACCTCCATCTCAGTCTGCCAGTCCACTGGCACTGTCCCTGCCAACAAGGTCTTGATCCCCAGACTTTTCATCCCGTTAAAGGGGGGGAAACCTTTGCTTCATTTGCTCCTGTTTTGTCCATTTGCATGTATTTTCTTAAGCTGCAGTGTGTTGAACTCAGCCACCGTAGTTTACTGTATTTTTATGAGGGAGCAGGATCCAAATAATAGGAAGTATTGAAACACCACGTACAGTTAGTTATGTGCAGGGAGAAAATGTCATTTCACCACTGTATAGCCTGTGTCAACTGCTTTCTTACAGATTATATTTCTCAATATGAGTTTTAATCAAAACTGTCTCACAGACATACTGTAGGCTATTGACCTTAAAATTTAATTTTATGTTTGTGTGGTTTTACATTTTATGAATCTTTTGTGAGTTTTAAAGTTTAAAAAGTAAATAAAAAGTTTAACCAGCTGGTACATCATGCTCAGAATCTCAGAACTGTTCTCCAGTCACATAAAAACTTCCACACTCATGTAATACAGTTGCAGCTTTTTCTATATACCAGCCTCCCCCTTTCCTCAATAAAATCTGTATTTGTCTTGGCTGACACATCCAGGAATTAGGCACTTGCTAAACCAATGAACATATTCAAGATCAAATTAAAATCAATTTTGTCCGCTTTCACAACTTGCTCAGAATACATCCTTGGATTTTTAATGGCCCCTGAATAGTTTCCTGATTTAAAATGACTTACATTTTCCTTTTTCTAGGATTATGTGTGAAAAAAGTGTGCACTGTGTTTCTGACATCCTCTCAAGTGTGTATGTAGACTGTGTTTGATGCAGGAGGACGGCCTGAGAGTGTGTGGAAGTGTCCCCGGCCATGCTCTTGTTGCTGCAGCAGGCGGGCAGGCAGGAGGGGTGGGGGCATTTATCAGCCCTCTAAGTGGCTGTAGGAAAAGCAATGCTCGCTGGGAGTCGAGCTGACAGCAGTTTTCCTCGGATCGATCTGCAGCGCTGCTCCAGTTTATGACAAAAGAGTTCACGACACGGCAGTCACAAAGTCAATACCGTGATAAATACTCCCCCTCCACTCGCTCCTGTCCGCCACTTTACCAGGCATTTGGCCTGACAGTTATTACTCCCGCGGTAAATCCACTGACCAGAGGGGAAGAAAAGGCACTCCGCTCGGGCTGGATTTATGGACCCAGGTGGACCAAGTTTACTTAATTTAAAGAAAAGATATAAACTTGGAGAGTTACTCCTTTTTGCAGGTGAGCCATGCTGTAGTTTTACCCCTGGGAAAGTGAAAAAAAAACTTTTAAAAGCACATGCTCCCAACATACTGTGCTATGCATGTATTTATGCCTGTATGCAAACGAAGAAATTGTGAGGCAGTGTTTCCAGCTTTGTCCAAGCATGTAGATTACTATTAATACGCCCAAAATAGATTTTTAACATATCCCTCTTTTTTTCTTCTCTGGGAATCTAATTTGAATAACGATTAGCGAATTAAAATCAGGGATTAAATTGTGCGCTGTCACACACTTGTTTGTTGTTGCCTTGACCGACTAACACCCAGAAACTTTCCATCACATGCTCATCGCATTAATGTGAAAAGATCCCTGTAGTTCAATTTTCCACAAATGAGGAAATATTAGGAAATGTTTTGTAATTTGCCATAGATCCTTGCCTTAGCACTAATCCAACATGTTAAATCCCTTTACAGTTAAAAGTAGCCTTATCCTCGCATATGGCTGGGATCACAGTAATCAACACAGCCGATTATGCAGATGAAAATTACACTGGTACATATGAATATTTTCAATTATTCTGGTCCAAATAATACAAGTCTGGGGTGAGATTAATATTATTTTCAATAATGACTTACAAACAGGACATCTATTGCATGTTGAGTGGCAAGTCATCGTGTTGCAGCATGACTCCTAATCCTGTTAGAGATTGAGAAACACATAAAAAGATCTCATTAAGATTTAAGTTGTTGTGGGATCGTCAATAAAACGTTGGCATGGACACCCCGGCACTTTGCATCCCATCATGCAAAGGATCTCTCACAGGCTGTGACCCACATTGGCACCAATGAGCATGACACAGTGTCAGTTAAACTCAATCTAAATACTGACACTTAGCCAACCATTATGGACTAAACAAGCCAGAATCTCACCCGTGTTTGGCTTGCTTGTCTTCCTTCTCCTGTTTTGTCCTGTCCTGGTGGAAAGAAACTTCCGGTAATTACTGGGATTTGACAAAATGTGAGGCTAAATATTTTTTACTGAACTCCACTACATCGAGTCATACTACAGTAGACTTTTTCCTCCACATTTGAGAGCTGACGTTACTATGGTTACTTTGCAGATAAGAGATGCAGGCTTTACATCCAAAACATACAATATGACACTTCAATAGAGATTACACTAGCCAATGTGAGTATATTTCACTATTAATACCCACTCAGTGATACAAACTTGTATTTTCATGCATCGACTGTTTTAAAAATGTGCTTAAATTGGGAATGATTGTTTCATCATTAGTTGATGAAGAACATTAGTGAGGCCTATACAGGGAACCGTTATATTCAATATACTGTATTATGATTAAAAGGCCATAGTGTTTTTGAACACCAAAGCTGGATTAGCAACTGGGCAAAGCAGTTAACTACCCCAGAACTCCAGGGGCCACAAAAGCTCCAAAATGTTTGGAAGAATGCACCACCACAGCAAAATGATAACGACAAGGACCTTATGGCAGGTCTTGCTTTATTTCCTGACCTTGAGGCCCTGTCTCCAAATCTAGTTTTAATCACAGAAATATCAATATGACTATAGATGTTCAGTAAATAAACACGTCTGCACTGAATCCACACGTTTGTGCTCTCAGACTGTTCGGTGCGGCCTAGACAGGACCGGAGGATGCTGGGGGTGTTTGATCCTGGGGGAGTTTAGGCTAAATGGGGTGGGGGGTTGTTTGAACACGGAGTGTAACTACCTGGAAGACAACCAGTGACCCTAAACAGAGCAGCACATCGTAAGGCTATAATGTGTGTGTGTGTGTGTGTGTGTGTGTGTGTGTGTGTGGCAGGGTGTGTGTGTGTTTGATGGCAGCTGGGATGTGAAAGCACAGTAGGTAGGAGGTGATTTCAGTGAGAGGGTGGAGGCTGGAGGGATAATGCTGATGATGAGGATAAGTGGACAGGGGTACAGCACAGGGGCTATGGCTAAGGCCCCATTCAATCTGTATGTGGATAGAACATTCAGGTGATGAAAAACACTTGGTGAGGTGAGGCGTAAGTGCTGACAGCACACACACACTGTAGTCAGAATTTGAGGAGATCTGCCAGGGTCAGCAAGGAAGAAACTGCAAACCCTATGTGGCCCCGAAGGCCCCATATTCATTGTGTCAGTTGGTTTATGGTAAGGTAATGAATTGCAGATTTGTTTGGCAATTTGCACTAAAGCATGATATCAGGAGCTCAAGATGGGCTGTGCATTATTACAGTACAGCTTCCATACAGCTGGAAGACATGCAAAAGACAGAAAAACAAACCAAACCATTTTTTTTCTCATGGCCCCCAAGTGAGTTCATCTTAGTCTTAGTCTTAGTCTTAGTGATGTTTACTTTACATTACATTATATTACATTTATTTAGCTGATGCTTTTATCCAAAGTGACTTACAATAAGTGCATTCAACCACATGGACACAAACCAAAAAGAAACATGCAAGAACATCAGCTTCATCAATGAGCTGAACTGCTTCATGATGTTTTATTTTGTGTTCTTGACAATAAAACATTTCTTTCATGATCCAAAAAATATACATTTTTATTCCGGTTTTGAAATGATTATTTTGTGTGTACTGTGATTTCAAAATACTTGACGATCATGAGAAAGCAAAACATGAGAAGTACATGTCCCCCCTGGGCTTCCGTAAGTTCTCTCTTCTGTAGTGAGTTAGCGAAAGCAGCCTAGAACTCTAAAGCAGTGCTAAATGACATTTTTAACAAGATATTCAACTGAAGCTGAAGTTATTACACCAGGTACATTTACCAGAATGTGTATTTTCCTAACAGGAGGAACTGAGATGCTGGCAAAGGAAAGAGAGCCTCATTGCATCTCTGAGTTGTCGATATGTTTCAGGCGGAGGAAATGAGCTAGTACCTTCCTTCAGTTTTAGTTTTAGGGATTTCATTCATATAAAAAATGTAAGGCCTCTCAAGTCCTCTGTTACCAGGTGGTCAGAAATGGTGTGCACAGTAAAACCATACTGTAACTTGTGACAAGGGGTCGCAAGAGGACATTGATTTGGTTTAAAGGGTCCCTAGCCAAATTGGTTGGGGATCACTGGATTAGCATGTTAGCCAGGCTAGCGCGACTGAATGGAGCTAATATGGAAATAAATAAGCGAAGATAAAACTTTTCAAAATAGTCACTTTGTACAGTATCTGTAATGTGGCATGTAGACGCAGCAGAAAGTAGGTCCCTCAGTCTTTTGTTGTTGTGCTTAACTGTAGTGTTCTTATTGTATCTTATTCTGTTTCTTTTGAATTTTATGTTTATTATTGTGATGTATTTTTTAATATATAATAATCATCCTTATTATTATAAATAATAATTGTACGTATTTTTTAATTCCTATACGTTTTCTAAGTTGTGTAGCAGGGAGGGTCTACAGCTGCATTTCACAGACAAAAAGCTGAACCTTGAGCCAGTAAAAAGAAATACAATGATTTGACTTTCAAGTTATCATCCTTGTGTAGAGACAAGCATGTATGTTAATGTTTACAGCTGCATGCCTCTTTATAGTTTGAGAAATATCTCCAACCTCTCAAGCTCCCTTTCAGAATCTGTTGGATTGTCTCCAAAATACATCGTCAACAAACAAGGCTGCTTATCTGAAAAGTCGACATTTTGGAGATATATGGTTTTCATCTGACACCAGAGCTGCGTAACTTATATCTGCACATTATAAAATGTTGTGTATTCACAGTCAGTTATGCAGCCTGCTGTTAACCCTTTAAACTGACAAACCCTGTATCAGTCCGTATACTTGTGTGTGTGTGTGTATGTGTGTGTGTGTGTGTGTGTGTGTGCACGTTTATAGGGCCTTGCTCTTTTGTTGGCTTCCACATGGCAATTAAAACTGTCTCCCAACTCTGGATGGAGGGAGGGGCAGAGACCGACAAACACGGGGAGGGAAAACAGGAGAATGAAAAACAAGAGGAGGGGAAGAAGAAAGAGAGACAAGCAGAGAGCTAAGAGATGAAGGCAGAGATTTTTCTTCCAAGTTTGACTGGAGGCGATACAGCAAGCCATAATTAATTACCACAGACAGGTACGTATTAAAAACAATATTCCATCTCACCGAAGCCTTGGAGGTCTTTGCGCCAATAAAAGGAGGTATTCATCAGATGAGGCCCTGTCCAAGTAAAGCTTCATGAAAGGGGACGCTGCCTTGTGTGGTTAATTTATATCAAAATCCCTGCATTAACTGGGAGGCCGTAAAAAGTCCCAATTAGCCATCTGCGATTGTCTGGAGGAGGTTTGATGTATGGGCCTATCAATACAGCACAACTGCAGCCTGGGCTGTAATACCAAACTGTAATTCAGGGTGCACATGGCGAATAAGCACCCATTGACTCTGTGTGTGATTTTACAGACCGTTAGGGAGAGCTATTTTGATATAGGCATAGCCATGGAAAAGCGGTGGACATAAAGCGACAGATGACGTAGGCACAGAGTCTGTGTTTATCTGCTGTAAAGTTTGACATGGATGCTTGGAGCTTTTATCGCCTGGTTGTCAGCTGGTTTACGGCTAACGTGTTAAGGTTAAAGGAAAAACATCCAGCAGTTTCAGAGCGCTGCATCCCTATGAAGGAGAATGAAGTGGTTTATTATACAAATATGTAAAATACTCAACTATCTAAACTGATAAAAAGTAGAATTGTGCATAATGTAGGTGAAAATCCACGCGTCACTAAAAAAACAAAAAAAAAGTGCTATCATGTATTTGTATTTTCACTTTTTTTTGGTTAATGTTATGCTTGTTAACAAGATAGTCATAGTTTGTAGTGAGATATTAGTCTAACATATCTATCTATATCTAACTTACAAAATGGAAAACTAGTAGAAGCTTGGCAGTAGTGGCTTGCCAACATTTAGCATTAGTGAATTTCCTGAATGAGCCTGCTGGATAGTTAACTAGCTAACAGTTTGACTCTTCTCAAGCAACAACTCATGGTGTTTTGGAAAAGAAGGCAACTCTTTGAGACAGGACAGTATACTATGTCACAGTAATCTCGGAAACAAACATACAATTGAGTACAGTATGGTATTTTTTTATTCTAGTGCCAAAACAATACCTGAGTTTCTGTACCAATATCAAAATGATCCTTTTGATATTTTTTTGATTTCACAAGAGAAGTCAAACCTCTCAAATGTTGTCTAATACCAAAGGCAGCCTGGAACTGTCAAAGAGATTCTGACCAGACATTCGATGTCAGCTGTCAGTACCTGAAAGATAATGATATTACATTTTGGTCAGCACCAAAGAAGTATTGAGGTTCAGTAACCAGTAACCAGCTACCCTCGGGAGAACTCTAGTTTGATTAGCTAAAGCTACTTAGAAAAAGTAGTCCAAACTATTTTGTAAAAAAAATCATCAAATTGACAATGTACATGTGATACTAAATTATAACAAAATATAATACAAAAAAGTCACTTGCCAGCAAAAAATGCCACTCAATTGAGTTTATTGCAAAAACTGCCCACTTGTTCACAGGTCATACATAAACAAAAAAATAAAATACTCTACTATTCATGCGAAAGTGCAGGAATGTCAGGTTTGGTTTTGTATACAATGTCCATCAGTCAGGCACCTGCCTTCCAGAAACTAGAGTCCAGGTGGGGGTGTTACACCAAGCAGGATTACTCAGTTAACCAGGTACCTTCTAAAATAGCATGCATTAACATTTGTTAATAAATGACTAATTGACACCTAATATATTCAAGTTTAGTTTTACAAATTTAGATTCAAAACATTAAAAACTGTAGCCAAATATTTTTCACAGGTGAGCTGACCATCCAGCTTCCTGGAATACCCCTGAGACTTGAACCTGTCTTAAACAAAACAGTCCCATCTGGGCAGTAGAGAAACAATGGAAAAATAAAAATAAAAATAATTTCTTTCCTTTTATGGCCACATTTTTTTTGTAGTTTCAGTAGTTAACTACACAAAAAATGGCAAAAAGGTGATTTAACTACTTGAATCACTCTGCAAATATGAAAGTAGTTGAACTACCAGAAAGCTACTGCAAAATGTAATTAAATCTAGTTTAATTACTAGTAGTTCCCTACTCCCCAACATTGCTCATCAGACTATGCACTTTTAATTCTGATGTTACTGAACTGAGCTGCATCCATTGTGAGTTTCAGGTGTTTTCCTACCATACATCTAGACAAATCAGTTTAACAATCAGTTGTGCAAATATAAATCTGAGACAGATGTGGTAAGAACATGAATAACAGATTCATCTGAACAGGCCAAAGGAATGGAAGGGGAAGAAGAGAGGAAACGGTTTTAAAGGGGTAGAGAAGGAAGAGGAGGAGGAGGAAAGTAGTGGGGGGAGAGAGAAACAAACAGTAGCCTTGAGAGCTAAACGGGAGAGGGAGGAGAGGGGAGGATGGCAAATGGAAGAATTGGTTTACACTCTTGAGTTTTGTTCCCATTTCTCCAATTACCAGGAAAAAAAAGAATGGGAGAGAGAGACAGAAAGAGACAGAGTAGAGAGAAAGCAGCATTCCAGAGCTATTAGCTTCAGGCAGTTCGGCCTGTGAGTCAGCAGAGGAAACAAAGGGCCAAGAAAACACTGTCACTTGACCTGCACACACACAGACGCAGACGCTACTACACATCACACTCATACTGTAAAGCATACACTGATCTGTAAACACTCTGCTGCAAATATTATGTATGCACACACACACTCATACACATACTGAAGCAGTTGTCCATATAGTCCCAGGTTAATTTGGTGGCAGCTCCCCCTCATCATCACCACACAGATGGCCACGGGAGAACTTAATTCCCCCTCTATTGACTCAGTTTGCGTCGCCCGTCCCTGCTGTAATGACTGATCCATCACCAAACCTACTGGAGGCTCAGGATGAGCGAGGTTCACACTCTATGAGAGAGAGAGAGAGAGCGAGAGAGAAAAGGATGTAAATCTGAAACAAGGGGAAGGCTAAGAGTGCTGATGCATTTAAATGCACCTGCATAAACATCCCCAGTCTATATGTAGTATATGTATTACACACTACTATATTAATATTTTTGCATGAATTCTTTTAATTCTTCTTCTTTAATTCTTCAAAAAAAACTTTCAAAAAATACCACCTTGTGTCTCAGCAGGTTCTGCTTTTTTCTATTATCACACACACACACACACACACACACACACACACACACACACACACACAGTAGCAAAACAGATTTTAAACATTTATATTGAGAACTGAAATAAAGGCAACATGCTCAAAGCAACATTTGAGAGAGGTGCAGCTAAAGAAAAGGGAACATTTATGTCTTTAAAAGTATGAATTATACATTTTAAGAAGCATCAGTTGAGTATGTTCATTAAATGTTGTTTAAATTTCACTCTTGACCTTTAGAAATAGTTTAATGAAATAATCCTATCACTCAAAATGCTTACTAGCTTTTTCTGGAGCTTTCAGTCATCTCTCACAGTCTTCATCAGCAAAATGTAAGTTTGTTCAGTGCTGATGCTGAGCAAACTCAATCTTCTGATGACTGTGAGATGCGACTGAAAGCTCTGGAAAAAGCCAATAAGTGGACTTTGTTAAGATTATTTGGTCATACAAATCAATCATACTCCCTGTAATCCTGAAGCCCTGAGCAACCAGCCCATACATGACTTCACCACAGGCATTTACATGCACACTAGTACCCCAGGTTGAGATGATATGAAGACGTTGATTATTAAAGTGTTTAATTCCAGCCTGATGACACCGGGAAATGCAAACACATTATCCTCATTATCACTGTTGGCTACGTGGTGTGGTGCGTCCTCATCTTGAGTATGAAGTAGTTAGTGTTGATGTAAAGCTGATCTGAGCCCTGACCTGTAATGCTGGAAAATAATTCGGTCTTCCACTACTGGTGGTCAGATAGAGAAGCCAAAGCCATGAGAGGGGTACAGTAAGTTTAGCAGCATCCAGGCAGCCAGAAACCAAAGATCCTCAACGGCTGAGGTAACTCAGTAATTACAGAAATGATAGAGTGGCTTGGTGTGGAGGAGTCAAAGACGCAAACAGAAACCCAGTTAGGATTAAAGATACAGGTTTACGAAGAACCAGGTTTCTATATGTTCCATGTAAACATAATTCAGAAGTTTCATTTCTTGCACTCAAACATTGACAAGTATCAGACGAGAAATCCATTTAATAAGATTTAGTCCCATTTGGGAAGATTTCATTGTTGCTGATTTAGTATTTAATTGTATAATTGTCTGCATTTAATTCTCTGATGAGGATTATTTCTACAGAACTATAATACAGTTAAAATTAAACTACTGCTAATTTCATCAAGGACCCCTGGGACTCTTTACCGGCCCTTTGAAGTCCACACACCCAACTCTAGGAAGCGAAGGGTTAACCAGCTGCCAGGGAGGCCTGTCTCGCTGCTCAACTCTGACAAGTCGGGACTTCTCAAGCCAATTCCCTCCTATATGATGGACGCTGTCTAACATTTGGCCTTTTCCACTTTTCCTTGCAGACTTTACCCTTCCCTCCCTCCCTGCGCCAGTTCTTTTCTCCCTCTTTTCCTTAAAGATGCCTGCAAGATGAAAGGCTGTGGCCCTCGCCCTCGCCTTATCACTGTCTTTAGAGCTTGCGAAAACTTGGCGGCACCTCACCTTTTTAGAGAGAGAGAGGAGACAGAGAGAAGAGAAATAGCGTTGGGGATTATAGTTCTGAGGACAAACCTGGCTATTCACACTTGGCATTAGCAAGACAGCCCGGGTACAAGAAGGATATTTTTTATTCCCTTCAATTTAACTTTAATTACTCAAATCTCGGCGAGGGCACACAAGAAAAGCCCAGGCATTTGTGTCTGGGAGATTAGCAGACTGCCCTGCCAACTCCTCGCCGGCGCTGCATCGTTAGATAGAATTCAAATTCAAATCCAGGCTAAAGACAGTGCAGCTGTCACCCCCCTGGCCTGAAAACCCCCTGGATCAGGAACGAGCTGTCCTCCCTCCTCCCTGCTTTCCCCAGGAGAAACCTAATCCTCCCTCCCTCTCTTCCTCTCTTTCCATCGTTCTGTCTCTCTCTCTCTCTCTCTCTGATGACTGTGACAGCTAAAATAAAGCCATTAAAGCCTCCCTGAAATAATTAGTAATTAAAAATAAAAAAGTGGGTTGTTTAGTATTTCTTTGGCATCCTTCCTCAGGCTGGGAGTGGAGGCTGGCGTTTGCAGGTGTCAGGGGTGATGCCTCTGATCTTTTTTGAAGTGTGGTTAAAGGAGGGATTTCTTCGTGGACATGTCAGGTTAAACAAATGCTTCCGCTTTCACACCTCCTCCCAGCTCTCAGGGAAAACTTGCTGGGCTTTCCTCTCCTTGGGAAGTTTGACGACATGCCTAAATTCTGCTTCGTGGTGACATGTGATAGCGCAAGTCTTCATTGGGGACTAGTTTAATCTTGTCAGCGAAGGACTCAACGGGAGAGCGTCTCACACAACACTGAAATCCCCACTAGTTGTTCGCCTTTCACCCGCAATTGACTTTGCGAACACCTGCAATGTCTTCGATAAGTAGCTCGTCTTATCTCCTTTGGGAGAGCAGACCCCATTATTGCGGGTTCGGGGGCAGATACCCCCGTCGTGCCGCGGGCCGCAAATGATAATCCACGCTGCCACACCGCTGAAATCCTGGTAAAGTGATCCTAAATTGACAAAACCCTGGATCCTCTGGACTAGGTTAAGCCTCATCTATTAGTGCTACAGTAGCTTGGGATAAGGGTTCGTCAGCCTTGTGCCACTCCTGAGAACGTCATCAGCAATGCCGTCCTTTTGGTTATCTTCTTCTTCTAATCCCTGCAGACACAGCAAAGCAAGAGGGGCAAAGAGTTCACCATCCCACTCCCTTTAAAGTCTTTAGGTAATTTCTTCATAAAGTCATGTGGTTAGGTCTGTGAAAACACTGCATCGAGCCATAATATCAGAGCAGACGGCATTAAGCTTGCGCAGAGTGCTGCAACTGGTTATTTCACTGGCCCAGAGTCCATGAGAGCAGTAATTGATTGGCGTGATGGAATTAAGGGGAGACTTGCCGTGCTGAAGGGAGAGCTGGCACGGGCCTAATACATTAAATATCTGGCACGGCTCAGCCAGCCAGGCATCTGATTATAATTTCAAAGGACTTGGACCTGGACTTGATTAAAAACCACGTAGCCCAGATGAAGGGCCCACGAGGCCCCCAAAGACATCCACAGAGATGCCAGTAAGGGGAGCCACAGTGAGTAACAGCAGCCCTGGATGAAGTCATGGCACGGCAGCCTAATTACAGGTCCATTTAAGGGGGCTTGTTTCAACCAGCCAATGAAATGTTGTCTGGGAGGATGTAGGTGGGCTAGGGTTGTATACCTTTCTAAGAGGGGTACACCCTCTTCTACAATAACTCTTATGAAATTATGGCAAATGAAACTGTGGAAAACAGAAGGAGGAAGAGGCAAATAAGTCTAGACCTCCTGGAGGAGTTTACTTGCTGCCTTCCTTACTGAGTTCTAACAAGCCGCAAGAGGCAAGTTAATAACCCCTATTCCCCCTCCCTTCCATCCTTCCATCCCACTTTCCCATCATCCCTCCTCACACCCCTCCCTCATCGCCCTCTCATCCTCTCTCCCAGTCTGCTCTGGCCTAAGGGAGGGGATAGCGATTAATATCTGCCTAACTTGTTACCTAATTCATTATGGAATAGCAGTTAATTTGATTTGATATTATTTTAATAAAATTCTGTAATATATTAGATTGTTTCAGGCTATCAAAATCATTTTCCAATTATTACGGTTACTCAAGCAAGTCCAGCTTTTTCCCCCCTTTGTGGCGAACGGCAGTTGGTCTGACTGTGAATACATTAGCTGCTACAACTCCATCCCGCCGATTGAAGGGAGACTAAAATATACGCGCATGCATGATTACACCCCAAATGTTATTAGTGCTATAGATCCACACAGCCACAATAGATTGGAGTGTGACTGGCTCAGCGAGGTGTCCTAAATGTGTTTGACTGAGCCCTCGTATGGAGGAATGGATAAAATAAAACAAGTGAGATCTGATTTCTTTCTGTGCTAACGGCCGCACGCTAGTGTTTTGGCTCTCCGTTAATTAGCAACACGCTTCAGCAACCCCGCCCTTTCTGAGGCATCAAGGCACAGTGGGCTTCAGCTCAGACGGACGTGATCTAAGCAACCCCCCGACCCCCTTCCCGTACACACACATACACACCTCGCTGCCCCCTGCCGGCCTTTGAAAGCTATCGTGGAACATACAGATACGGACTCGCCATCACATCTCAAATACTCTACCCACAGCTTCAAGGAGAGGGTTTTAAAGGGGAACAACACCTTATAAATGGCAGCATGATGGTCTGCTGTTTGTAAGCTTCTTGTTTCCAACACCTGTAACCTTACTCTTTCCTCCTACAGGCTCAAACTGTGTCCTTACGTCAACCTGTAAATTGGCAATATTTTAACTCTAAACCGGACCCTCGGTTAGGATACGGTTGAACTACATCCCGAGGATGTTCGTGGTGCACAGGCACAAGTAAAAATCAAATGTAAAGCTACAAAAAATCTATTATAAAATATTTAAAAGATGCTGGTTAGGCCTTACAGGTGGAGGAATAAAACAGTGATCCCAGGCTATCATACTTAGAGTTATCCCTTTGGCTTTTAATGGGCTAAAATTATGAAAGGTTTTTAATCCGATGGACCCAGGCCTGGGCTCAGTTTGCCCCTTTTCATTGCATAAAAGTGGAAGTCTAATAGGGGTGCAAAGAAGAGAACATTTCACATGTAGGCATGATTCAGACAGTCAGACAAGTTTGACTGATACAACAGGCCTTTCGCTCTTCGTCTTCACTCATATCGTGCATGCCATCACATATTGAGTTTCACTCCCTCAGGGGAAAAGGTCCTGTATATGCTACCTCAGTACGGGTTCACTCTCATGTAAGGACGGAAAAAAAGGTTCTCCTGTTAATCGTGTGGTTGCCTCAATTCCCAACCACCTGTTTAACCCACTGACTTGATTTAAGCAACAGAACTTTTTATATCCTCTACTCAGTGTGTCAAAGATTACGCAAAGCTGCCGTTACAAAGTGCAATTTATGTCTGCTTGCAGATCATTTCCTTACACAGCCAATGGTGGAAATCTTCCAAAGCTGTCCACCTCTTGGTGGAGAAATGCCTCCACGTCTATAATTACTGGCCACACACTCAATTACACCCAGCTGCAACAGTGGAGCCAGGTTGACATTGATGGCTTTTATTTGACCACAGACAGGTTTTCTGTCTCACCACCTTGTCCAGTGGCTCTGATGTCTGTGCCAAGGAGTGCCCCAGGGCACTCGCTTAAGGCCCAGCCCGGTTTCATGAGTTCCACCTCTCTGAAGCTCATAACTCAGCTTTGACAAGCTGTTGGCACCCTCCCAAAGACATACCGATCTCTTGCTAATGTATGCAAACCAATCTTGCCTGGAGAGTTAGCGTTTTTTTTCCATACCATGACAATGGAGTTCACTTTTTTGACGCCCTACTTTTTATCTCTTATTGCAATCGCATAGCCGCCCCCTTCTTTTTTCTCCCTGCAGTCACAGCATTATCATGATTTATAGAAGAGTCCATTTTGTTTTCAGTTCCAAGACGCTCAAATCAAAGTACCATTGCAGTACTTTATCTTGGTTTATTGGAAGCCACTGCATACTCCCCTCCTGGTCAGTTAAATGTATTTAAGTGTATATTTAGATAAAAATAGTCTCAGAGCCGCAGATTTTATTGTTTTCCGTGTCAGTGATGAATCTCTCTTTTTTGATAGTTACTCGCAGGGAGAAGAAAAATGCCGGCCTGGCTTCCTGTTATTTCCTCTGAAGGGAAAAAAAGAGAAGCCACTCATGGTAAGAAAAAGGGACAGACTCAAAAGAATCTGATTACTCTACCTTGCTTTGAAAGTATACCAGCTGCAGCACATTCACCACAGCGGTTTGACATTTAATTAACATGTCAAAAATATTTTGGTCATTATTTCAAGTTTTCCCCCCAGGGTATTTGCCCACAAGCCTGGAATGTTCCCAACAATTAGCGCCACTCCCTTTTCTTCTCCACTGGCTGTGAGGACACAAGGAGAGGTCACTGGAAAACTTGTCTTGCAGACTTGAAGCGCATTATAAAGCACACTGTCCAACGGGTTTCTATGCAAAGCGAGGTGACAACAAGGCATGCTTACGCCCCCCTCGCCATCCTGCACACCCAACTCAGCAATCTCAATGAGCTTCCACATTCTCTAGCAGTCAGAGTAAGGGAGAAAAATCACACAATACACACAAAACATGAAAACCCACCTTTGTCTAAATCAGGTAACAATACCTTGCTGTCTGTCAAGCCGACACAAAAGCCTTTAAGATGCACCCTGCTGTTTCTAAGATTCTCAGAGAAAGCATCTGTACGGGCGGATGACGTCTTATGATTTATGCCGTGAGGACACAGTATAATAGAACAATGGCCATAGAATAAAGAGGGCTGCAGGAGTTGCTAAATGGCAAGATGCTGTCACTTACTGCAGGTAATGTGAATGCAGAGAAGCCAAATTTGATTACAAAACCTTTGTGAGGTGTCTGCTGGTCATCACTCGCAAATCAACACAGCCTTGATGGAGGGCCACAAACACCTCACAGGCAAGGAAAGGGGGAAGCATATTTTTGCATGGATATTATAATGTTGTATTACTGATCCTTGGCCTTTCCCACATCATTTATTATGTATGATGTTGCGAGCAGAAAGAGATATTTGATGAAATGATATTTGTTGATGTTTTTTTTATGTTTACAGTGGAACACACATGATTTTAGATGAGTAAGACAAGGCTGGCCTGAAACGACACATATTCAACACACACAGACGCTCACACAAAACACACAGAGGGGGTGTTGTTTTCAAATTCAGCCCACTTCTTTGGTCACCACAACTTTTGAGTTTAACCTCCATCTGACTTCGACGCTCGTCTTTTTAACCGCTCTCTACCGAGGCGACCAGGGGCACTGTGTGTGCTTCCTTGCACCCCGCGCATTAAAACCTTCCCTCTTATGTTCTGGGAGATTGAAAGTGTCCAGCGTTTTATTCAAATGACACGCTGCCTCACCGGGTGCCTCTTTTCTCTCTCTTCTATCTCCTTCCCTCCGTCCCCCCCTCCTTCACATTATTTTTGAAGACAACTGCAGGCTAGAGGATAAGAATCCCGGTTGCGGTGCTTGCCGGCACTTCCTCCTCGGCCCTGATTTGAATAAAGAGCTTTGAAATTAAGTGGACAGGCCCCGTCAGAAAAGCAGCGGTGCGCCTTTAAGAAAGCCACCGAGCCCGGGTAAATTATTTTGATTGACGGTACCAGGACATTTTTTGTGAGCTGGCTGATTTAATTGCGAGTGCCAGGGGGCATCTTCAGGGGCCAGGTACCGGCGTACCCGTTTGATCTCCTCAAGCCGTCTCCCGGTGGTACCGGCTACCCGGGCACCGAGGGCCAGAGGGCAGACGAACAAAGGCAACTCTGTGTCTCTGAGCCTCTCTCCCCTTCGCCTCTTCTGAAATAGAAA
>NTHP01000475.1:116123-146703 GCA_003416845.1 Oplegnathus fasciatus
AAAAAAAAAAAACAAAGCTGTGGAATGGGCAGCCAAAAGTGTGAAAATGGATTTCCAAGCTCATTTGATGTTAAGTCTTTAGTGTCAAGAGTGGTATATTCATTGATAAAGAGAAGAGAGGCAGAGAGGGTAAGGTGGAGAGGGAAGGGGTGGAGGAGAAAGAAGGGAGGGAGAGCAAGAGAGTAAAGGCAAAGAGAGCGAGAGCATCTTCTGACAAACAGCCTTTTTTTATTTCCTGGATGGAGGAGAGGTGTGGACTGGGTTTCAAACGGGAGGGAGGATTAGGGAGAGGGGGCTTAATGAGAAAAGGATCCCTAGTCAATGGACAGGCCCTGTCAAAAAGAAGAAGCCAATACTCACTCCCAAAAGCCAAGCCGAGCCCTAGCCAGCAAACACACACACAAATGTACACACACCTCCAGACCCAACAGTTTTCTTAAATCCCATCAACCAAAGCCCAACACTACCCTATATAACCTATACTACTATCTCCACCAGCTGTCTGTCTCACAGTCGCTCTCTCTCAGAGAACCAGCTGGAGAGCCAGTTGTCCTTATCAGTCCCAGTACTCGATATGAACTGAACAGAGTAGTGCGGCTGTAGTGCTCACATAGAGCCTTGGGTCCAAATGCCTCTGCTCTCAAACTCAATCCTGTTGTGTCTCGGTCTCTGCCACTACTGCTCATTGGCTGATTTATTGCTACTCACAAGATCTACTCATTTACATACATATAACATTAGCTCAGCCATATTTTCTCCATCTGCTGTATACCAAAACAATGTTGAAATGCAGTTACAAAGTAGTTAGCATAGACTGCTAGCTAAATGGCACTAAGGTGTTATTGACCCCAGTCCAGTCATGTTTCAAAGGGTATGTGCTCCATAGTACTACTTTCAAATAAGGTACCCGTTTTAAGGGTTTCAAGAAATTCTCCACAATGAACTTTACATGTCCTGAGACATCCTGTCTTTAGCAACGTTTGGAATCTGAATCCATATAAGTAAAGCTGATACACTTTCTAATAAATTCCCCATTATAAGTTGTAACTAATTGCTTTTTGATAGGTGAGAAATCTTTGACTAATGCTTTATACATGACTTACAAGCCATTAATAAGAATAACTTTTGGGTTGCCAGCTTCTGGACCAAAAGTAATTTACTAACAACATTCACAACAGCAGATTTAAAAGATTGTTGTTAAAACCTGCCACCATTTTATTTTAACTCCATATTATACATTGATAAACACTAACCGTAATGTTCATGTTATCATGGATTATAAGCCATTTATCAATTGTTTATATACTGTTTATAAATGCTAATTAGGGGTGGTAACCCAGAGAGGTAGAATCCTGTGACCATTTATTAACTAGAAATTGAGACACTTGAGGTGAATAAACACAACCCAGTAGATGTTTGCATGAAAAATGATCTTGAAAGCATCAGTTAATGATTTATGAACCTTTAATAAAGTCATCATTTACTGTACAATCTGTAAACCCTTTATCAAGGGTACAGTACAAGAATTAGAATATAGGTACCCAGCTTCACTGACTGTGTTTACATATGTTATGTGTTTACACATGTAAACATCATATCCTGGTTTCAGAAAAATGTGGATAAGCCCTTTGTCTAGCTGAAGTACTCCACAGGATACACGGCACCACACACTTATCCAGGTCAGGTGTTTCATTAACTCTAGTTAAGAAGTAGTTACTAAGTAAAACAAAAATAATGGTGATAAATTATGTAATAATGATCTAATTGCTGAAATTAAAGTCTAATAACGACAATGTAAAGGATGAGATGAAAGTGAGATGTGAGTGGGTGAGATGTTGTAAAAATACCTAGATGTACCACTAAATCCAGACATTGACACACCTGAGACAAATTCCACTGATTTCAAGTTTTCATTCATAAATTACAGACTTTCCACAGAGGCAGACAGACAAAAACAGTGTAGACATGCACCACTACAAGTTTCTGGAATAATACGAGCTCCACTATCACAAACTCGGATACTGCTGAAAAACAGATTTCGCTATGTTCTTGTAAACTTCACATGCCTATTGTAATCAAAACCAGGTTAAGACTGGATACATTTAGATTTCAAAAGCCTCTGAAGTCCAAATGCATTAGCAGATACAAAGTGTATTAAATACTACATGTATATGTCCATCCTAGAGAACTAAAAACATGTAATCACCATTATGCATGCCATTCACTGACATAAAGCTGTGTAGCTGGAGGCTGTAAATCCACAGTGTCCGTTGGTAGGGACAGCAGCCCTGCTGTATCCAGCCTTTACTACGCTGGATCCACACTACTGATGGAAACATTCCCTCGCTTCTCTCAGTGCTTTTATGGTACCTCTCTATGAGTGATCCTATAGAGGCTATATGCAGGCGTGGGCTTTAACGCTCAATATATTCTAATCTACGTGTTCATAAAGAGGAGTGAGATTTCCCATTGACACTTGGAAGACACTAGCTTATATGGAGAGGCTCCAAAACCCAGAGCTATAGCTCACAATATTTTTTTTCATACCAGTCGGTATTGATTTACATTACCGACATTGATGAGCTTATTGTTGTTGAGCTTAGATTCCCTAGTGGTAACAGTAGTGGTACAATAATTGTATAAGCTGCAAACAGGAAATCTATGTAAATAAATAAATTGCACATAAATAAACAAATTAAATTAAATTGTATCAGCATAAATCCTTACAAATACAACTGTGCCAAATACTTTTATCTCGGGTCCCTTTTCGACCGTGTGTATCAGCACCATGTCCTTTGCCATTAACGCTAACATTTGCTAATTAGTACTACAGACAAAGTACAGCTGAGGTTGACGGAAATGTCTTTAGTTTTGCAGGTACTCAGTCAAAAACCACAATACTGAGCAAAGTTAAATGTTGACCTGAAGATGGCGCTAGACGAAAGATCAGACGATCATCAAAGTTTTTACAATTCATCCTGAGGTGGTCATAAATGTTTGTACAAAATTCCATGCCAATCCAAGCCGGAGTTGTTGAGATATTTCAGTCTGGAACAACCAGGTGAAGCAGCAATGCCTCGTGACTCGTTCCTTTCTTGAATGGTGATGCTTCAGAGCATCAGCTTAGTTTGTGGTATTTCCCATCTTTGTCAGCACAGGTTTCAGCAGAGTTAACAATGTAGCCTACATCACCAGTCTTTTTCGTGTCAGCGTTTAAGTAGCCTTGCTCCATGTGGGATTGTCTCATCCACCACCTGGCCAAACAAGGCTTTGAAGTGAGACTATGTAACTTTTGAAAGAAGAAATAACCCATTCTTTCTCTGGTAAAAGCAATAAAACAAACACTTGCTCAGTTCAGTTCAGTCAGGGCTTTTGTTGCTACAGCCTGACTTGGTCTGGTATGACCAATAGCTAATGTTAGCTAATGTTAGCAAACTTTAGACAATTGCTGTGTAACTGACATTCTTGAGTCAGTTAACAGATTTAATGACTATTCTCTACTTTTGCTGTTACACGTGTTAGAATTTGGCCACAGTGGCCACTGCAACCTGACCTTAAATAGCTTAAGTAACAGCTCTTTATGTTCATTCTTGTGACTGTTGAGCTGTCATTGTCTGACAAAGTTTCCTCAGTGGCAGTGCTTGCCTCTCTAAAACAATAGTATGTGATGTGTTTAGTTAACTCATCCAAAACCGATGCCTATTTATGGAAGTGGGCAGGGCATTTCTGGATGACTACAACATTATATCATAGTTTCTGACTTTCTTATCATCATTTTCCATCAGTGTTTATATGTTTTATATAGTCTGGCATATGTGGTTCCTGTGATTCTGAATGACAGGAGTCACATCCACTCGCCTGGTATGACTGGGATGAAAGATCTCCACCTGCCCCTGTGCATTTTGGACTCACATCCGTGTAAACAGACACTGGCTTCTGTAAAATGATACTATTCTCTATGTGAAATACACTATTTTCTAAGGATGGGAACCCCTAGATGGGCTCCTGGAAGTTTGACATTTTGAGGGAGAGATTTCTGATTTAGATGTAGATTTATGCATTGTCTTTAAAATGATTTTTTTTTGCAATGGTGTGCTTGTTAAAGGGCTTGTTTGTATTTGAATTCTCCCCCCACTCTCCTCTCCAACACCGTTTCCTGCCTCTCTATGAATCCAAGTAGCGTTCCACTCCCCCTTAATTGACTTTGCATATAGAGGCCTCTCTAAACTGGGGTAATAATATCAAGTTAAACCTCTAAACTTTGCATAGGGAAATAAAGTGCACATTGTAGATTGGAGGCAGGTACATGATACACAATGCAAACTGTGTCCTCTGTAGACCAAACTGTGTTTTGTGGATATTGTATATAAATTGCTGTAGGGTGGAGGGAACACTCGAATGGAACATAAATTATTGCAGTTAACAGTCTTCAAAAAAACCTGCCATATACCATGCAATTAATATTAAAGGGGTACTACAATGATTTAGTATTGCTCTCCCATAAAGTTAGTAAACATTTCCCATAAAAATTTTCAATCATGATTATCATGATTGAAAGCAGCTAGTATGTACAAGGCTAGTGTTCTTCAAATTGGAAAAGAAATATCATTAGCGTGACACTACATACACAATTTAGGGAATCAAACATCCGTAGGTTTGAGAGGTGGCTGTAAGTTCGTAGTTTCTTGACTGATGGAGAACTGTGGCTGTATTCATAGGGTTACAATGGATTTTGATGTTAGATGTTACTACTGTGGACTTTTATTAGTGCTTGTCATTGAGACGACGGAGGATAGATTCAGTCTAAGCATATGGAAGATGTAGGTGGTAGTGGTGTCATTGCTTAATTGTCTCCCAAAGCTCATTGTTTTGCTTAAAAAATCAGTTTAAGTGACCATTTAAAGCTACCATATGTGGCGTGGAGAGCCAAGCCATGAGCAACCATTCAAGTTCACTGTTGGCAAGGTAGAGGGTGATATTTACTTTGATGACATGTCTGAGCTGTCCTGATGCACTTTTATTGAACAATAGCACAGCTAACAGAGCTTCGCTTACCTCTGTGACAAATACATCGTATTTCTAGTAGCTGCTTCATAATAAAAGTCTTGCTTCTAATGTGAAGCTGGACATGTTTAGTTTGCATTAGCAGTGAATGACAAGAAAACTACAGTTTATTACAACTTGAGGTTTTCTTTTTATAGGTTCAGCCATCAATTCTATCAGTTATGATAACATTGTACTCACTGAAGTAATTGCTAAGATCCGGGAAGAAATAGGTCCGACAGGGCAACAAACACGAGCAGTCACACGTGTTGTGGGGAAACCTGCAGGTTAGTCAAATGTAATTAGAAGAGAAAACAATGGTGAATGGTACAATTGTTACCCAAACTGTCTGTTGTAAACATCCACCGCACAGACCAGCCTCACTTACCACTTACCATAGTTGTGTGCACTCACAGTTTTCCTGTCCAATGATTGATTATCAGCAACATTTCAGATGTGCTCAAGTTTGGTTTTACCTCCAAATGAAGTGTTAACTAATCTGGCTAAACTGAAAAAAACCTAAACTGTTTGTTTAAACCTGTATGATAGTCTGACCACTGGTGTTTAATGATGTCACAGTGTTCTGAGATCACCAACTACACCGACACCAACTTGGAGAGTACAGTGTTACCACGACCAGTGGAACGGATGGCTAGAGCTACAAAAACGTTGTAATTAACTGTCCATAAGTGATCAGTTAACGCATACAAGAAACTGTGAACTGTTCGGTAAAGTAAAAGTAGTGCTTTCTCTTTAGTCCGAAGAACTATACACATGATCAGTTTAGCTCAAGACACTGCTTGGCAGAGACTGTCACACATTGTCCCTCATCTGCCCTGCTACCAAGCAGAACCACAACGGTGCTGGTCAACACGGTTACCGTATACGTGGTGAGGCCACGGTGAAAATGCTTGTAATCATATCTCAACTTGGCAAGGCTTAACTGAAGCAGGCTACACATGAGTGGTGTTCTTTGCGTTAGCTGGCTCAACAAAGCCTAAAACCCCAATCAGAGATAGCTGGTATCACGACAGTGGTTATCAACTTTCTCTGTTAACCCAGGCTTTCTTCTTCAGGCTCTGTGCGCGTTCCCATAAAACAGGACATTTTGTGCATCATTTGACTCTTCTTCTGCAAAAAATGGACCGGTCGCATGCGGCCTGCTTTAGTCAAGAGGAACAGGTTGTTATAATGGAGAGAAATGAAGAATATAAAAAAAATATTACGACAAAAAGCAACACTGTTGCCGTTAATAAGGCAAGTTAACGTAAGTTAATATATTTATTTTACCATTCACTGCACTCCTCCCATTTATTTCTAACATGACAGCTGCACATTGTTGAGCTCTTAAACTTTAAACTTGATACAGCAAATTTAAACATTATACTCAAGAACGGCATGTAGGTCTGACACTGTCCCATAATGAAGGATACGAGGAAATCACTTTAGTTTATGGCCAAATCAAAGTGAAATGAATTTCATTGATTGAATATTATCTATGATAAATACCAATAGACTAATCAATTTTCTAATCGGTTTTCTATTAACTGCGGTACCAGCAGTGTAAAACGGACTTGGCAGCAAAGCAGGACCAATCATAAAAACATAATCCAAACTGCATACTGTGCCTTCATCATTCTTTTAGTGTGTGGCTGATATGTTGTGTAAAATTTAAAGTGTTAATATTACCTGAAGCAAACAGGGAAAAAAAGAGAGGAGGTGCTTTTTATAGCCTACGGAGCCCCTAAAGTCCCGTAAGATAGTTATCTTGTGCGCACAAGACAGCCTAATAACTTTAGGGGCTCTGTACAATCCCGTGTCTACGTGCAAGAGCAGCAAGAATTTCATTGTATGACATTTTGAGGTGAAAATAAAACTTGATCAGAGGAGTTCTCTCCATTATATGGTGGCTGTGTGCATCTGAAGTCGTGAGAGACGCGTATGAATTTATAGTAAATTATCGAAAATATCACCTTTCGGGACTTTAGGGGAAGGAAACTCTGAACACATAACCTGCTCCGGAGCAGGTTATGTGTTCAGCATAAGTTACCATGGTAATCTAGCCAGGTTAAAAGAGAGCCACCTTTGTGACATTGAAAACTCTGGCTTTAGGCTCAACATACCTCGCTAACCCATTAATCTCATAGTACACCTCTCTGGACACATATAACCACACATATAACCAGTTCACTGCTACAACATCAACAGAAGAGTGAAGCTTCATCCATTAGTGCATTTTCAGCAGGTTTGTCTCCACAGCCCTGTAGTATGTTGATCATCCTCCCTGCCTGGATCTCATCAACCGTCTGCCGCCTAACCCACGCCGCTCGTCTAATTCCCAACAAGCTGATTTCCGTCCAAGATTATTTAACCGAGGACCTGCATTGTTTATTTTGTTATACAAGTCAATAATCTTTTTTCCCTCCTCTATTCCCCAGATTTAGCTAATCTGCCTAATTACAAATTTGTATTCTCCACATAGAAGACTAGGCTTCCAGGGGATGCTGAATCAGCTGGTATTGGCTGATGCTGTGTCTCCAAAGCACCCAGTCAGACACACTTCAGCTTCCTGTTCTATACCTGCCACGTCTCCACATCCCGGGATAATACTGCGCCTGAGAGAGGAGGAGACAGAACTTTGTTTAATTTGACCCTCTGATGTGAAAAGAGAATGTGTGTCCAAATTGGTATGTGTCTTTCCATAAGCTCAATTTGCTTAAATGGCCTTGGTGTTGAGTTACAAATCTCCCATCAACCCTTGCAATCAGCCATAACATAGGTTCGCTGGAGAACTGGCTGGCTCGACAGAATTCTTTCTGAGAAAAGCTGGTCGTGGCATCTGGTTGACATAGTTAAGATGGTTATATTCAGTAGGGGTCATCATCATTAGCATAAATACTGGCTTAACTGCTTGACCACTTTAGGATAATCCTATATTTTGAGGAAAAACTAAACTATCATGATCTCATTCACCACCATGTGAGACATGAGACATTCATTATTTTTTGATTATGTTTTATAATTTATACAATGTGAAGAAATACAGAAAAATGTCCCATCAAAATTCCCTAGAGCCCAAGGTGCAAAGCTGGATTACCACCCAGGTAAAGCAGGCAACTGTCCTCGGGTCCAGGCAGACCCCATTTTCATTGTGTGTTGGTTTGTGGCAATTGAATTAACTGCTAATTTATTAAAAAATATTCACAACTAAAGCATAATATCAACTGAAATTATAAGGGTCTTAAAGGATTCATTCAACATTTAAGGAAATATGCTTATTTGCTTTGTTTTCGAGAGTAAGATAAGAAGATTGATATCATATATACAGAGTTGGAGTCAGGACAATCAGCCCGTCTCTGTCCACGGTTCACAAATACGCCTACCAACACCTCTAAAGCTCACTAATGAACATATTTTATCTGTTTTTTGTAAGTTTATTTGTAAAAACAACAATTTGTGGTTTTAGGGGAGATATGTGCTTTTTTTTTAGTATTGTACACATAATGAGATATTAAAACCTGCTCATCAGCAATATCTGGCAACCCACAATACAGCACAGAAGTTTGGGCAAATAGATAAACTGTTGTCAAGAAATAGTTACAGCACATAACTTCCCCCAAAACCCACAAAAGATCATTTTCGTATTTCAGTACAGGTTCAATAAACAGGATACAACATGTGTGTTCACTATGTCACTCTTGCCTTGTAATTTTGAGTCCAATTGCTCTTATATAATTTCTTTTTTCCTATGTACACATCAAATTACTTATTTTTTATTTTCTCCATTTATCTGCACTTACTGCTGTCCTTGTGCTGCTGCAACACCTGAATTTCCCCTCTGGAGATCAATAAAGACTTATCTTACTGTATCTTATGTTACTTACTCTACCTGCCATGCAGAGGGGGGGCATATGTCAAAATTTACATGGTGCATATTCCTAAATAAATTTGTGTTTCGCCAAATTACTTCAAAGGGATTCACCACAGGCCCACAGCTCAGTTTGGCCTGGGCCCCAGTGGGTTAATTCAGCCATGCTGAGGTGACTTCCATTTGTTTGTTTTGTCCTACCAACAGTCAAAAACCCAAATTGTGTCAGCGTTAAAATCAATAAATTGTATCAGTGATCAAAATACCAGAATTCTGGTTCAGATAAAGCACAAATACTTTGTAACTTTTGTTCTGTTAAGATGGCCAAAAACACACGTTTAGTACAAGCAACTGTTTAAGTGCAGCAGACTTCCAGGACCGTTGTAAGAGGGTGCATTATGTCACCTGGAATTCCTGTCTGATTATTTTAGATGACCTGAATGGATAGATAAGTGTTAGGACAAATGTGATGAACATGATCAAAGAGGCTGTCCTGAGTTAGCATGTGTTCCAGAACTAACAAGTTCTACTGTCTTTCTGCCCTCCAATCCAGAATCGAGGGCAGCGGGGCAAGAAATAAACAGATTTGAAAAAGCAATCAACAACCCCAACCCCACCACCCCCACCCCCCACAAGCTGATTTGCATCTGATCCCCAGATCATGTTTTATTTATCAGTAATCACAACCAATCAGGGAAGAAATTAATCAATGAAGGCGCGAGGCAGGAGCGATATCCGCCATCTGGGGGTCGCGCTGATCTCTCCGCCCCCTGGCAGGCACACACATACACAGGCATGTACACATACACATCCAAGGTCCAACGCAGATACATACACACACATGTATGCACATACACACATGGGCAGAGAGCAGCAAATACAGACATGCGGTGAGAAAAACACACACATTCACACATGCGTGGACAGAACCAACATTATGCACATGCGCACACACACACACACACACTGAAGTCCCCTTTCGGCTGGCTTGTCATAGGCCCATATTTAGGTGACTGATATTTTTCTCTCCCCCTACCAATGAGCTCCAAGCAAGTCCATATGGCCCGGATCAAAGGTGTTGCTGGGTGCATGCTTCTGCTTTATTGCCAGCCGCTGCTGTTAATTAGGAAACAAGATCACAGGCAGTATTAAAATCCAATTAAATTGATATGAACAGATTGCCAAGTGATGTTCGCTAATGTATAATTGAGCACCATGCAAATTTCTCTGGCTGCCTTTTGTTTTGCCATGTCTCTGCCTCTATCTCCGCAGCCCACAATGAGCAACCGAGCTTGCAACTTTTCCTCTTTCTGTCGTCACCGGCTGAGAGATAAACAAGTTAATGCCCTGAGATCTGGGTATTACTTTCATCAGTTAAAGTGATATCCTTCCCATCATGCACCCAGGGGGCTGTGGAGGGTGGAAGGGATGGCAGCAGGGCACGTATCCCAAGACGCTTTGCCTCTCTTGGAGGGCGTCAATCTGGCCTGTCTGGACATCAATATTTGAAAAATCTATGTGTACTGTGATAGCTTCCTCAACTAGTTACTTCATAGAGGAATAAGCTAAAATGTATTAATACTGTGCATTCAAAAGAAAATTTCTTAATTTTCTTAACAAAATTATTTAGATTTTCTTGGATCTAAAAAATGGTTGCAAGCTACAAAAAACATCATCCATATACAACTATACTGTAGCCCAATGGTTGCCAACCTGGGGGTCGTGACCCTCACAAGAGGTAGCAAGATAAATCAGAGGGGTCACAGGATACTGCAGTGCAGACTGACACTATGTTAGAAAGCAAAGCCCGGACATTAAAATGTGTCAGAAAGCTGAAAGACTTAACAGACGACATGTTATGATAATAATGAGACTGATGAGCGTCCAACCTGCTGACCCCATGACTCGTTCTCTCAACCGGATCCCAAACAACAACGAGTGCCGCCAGATGACAGAGCCCTGCAGGTGTGCCTTAATACATGATGTTACTCAGTTTGTTCATTCAGTGGCAGCTGATAATAACCGTTCATTTATTAGCTCTTATTTCAACAGTAGGACTAAAATATTTGTTAAAAACTGGACGGAGCATTTTCTTATATTTGCCATTTGCCTATTCTAATGTGCGTTTGATGGCTTTTTAATTATTTTTCTTATTGAATTTATTGTTCCATAAGGTACGCTACCTTAAATCAATGAAGTGAAATGAAATGGCAATTCAGTCAGATTACAGGCTAGGATGACTTTCTTATGTATTGTTTAAATTATGTTTCGTATAAGTTAAAGGAGGCAAAAGCTGTTTTTGACAGTTAACTGTGTGTTTGAAGTAATAATAGTAATAATAGGAAAAATAATTCTATTAATAGTCTATATATATAAGAAGTATATTTTATTGCAATATTTATTGATCGAAACACGACCCCAGAATGATTCAAAGATTTCAGGGCTAAGCCCCGGATCTCCACAGACCCTAGAACCCCCCCTGGAGTGGACACAAATTATTTTCAGGCCTCTAAAAATGAGTCAAATGAAACAAGGGAAAGATCACTCTTTGGTTTATAGTCATGTGCAAACGATGATGAAGGGTTGCAAGTACATAGAGCTTTGTTTTAAGAGGTAGTAAGCTAAAAAGGCTGGAACACTTACTGCACAATACTATTACTGACAGTACTTTTTACACAGCACTTCCCTTCCCAAATCCCCAATAAATACAATTAGACCTCTCTGGAGTCTATTCATAATGTCACTAGTATAATATCCTGTACATTTCTTTGTCTGTGACTAACTTTTTGGCAAAATTAAGAAATGTCTTTTCTTCATGTCTAGCAACAAGTGCAATCTTAGTTTGTGGCAAAAACAAGGGTCACCACTTCAACAAATCCCTATACATATTAGATTAAAAGGTCATAAGAAAATTTTAAAAAATATTTAAAGGGAAAAAAATGGTTGATTTTACAATTGCTATTGTTAACCCTAACCCTAACCAATGAGGAAGTAATTGCAAACAAAACACATGGGTTTAGTTCAGGTTTAATACCTAGCAGTTGCCATGAATACCAGACATAAATCAAATTACAGGTAAGTGTAACATAGTACCCAGTAGAGCTCCTAACAAAGCAGAAGACTGAACGTAGCACACAAAGAAATCTCCAGCGCTACAGAGAAGAGAATTTCTTAAAGAACGTCTAACTTTAACACTGATCTCGTCAACCTCCTGTAACATGGCAGGTCAGTCAGGTTATGGGATTGGACACATTAGGGATTAAGGATTAAAAAGTGGATTATAAAGGCTCCCCCTGTTCCAGGATTTGCTATGTGACATATTCATACATGGAGATGTGACTGGTCAGACTGGTTAAGAAGAGGGGATTTTTCTCTGAGCTTTAAGCCGGTCCAGCAGTGGACTGGCAGGTTTTAACAACGGGGCTTAGTTCTACTGGAATGATGAATGACATGAATGATGATCAGGTTGTCAGACTGTGTCGGCGAGTAAAGCTGTCACTTGCCTCTGCTTCCTCAATGACTTTTTTGGGTCTTTTGACATAATAGTTTTCAAGTTGGCTTTCCTATTCCATGGGTTCTTGATGCAATCCAGGGTTTTTTGAGGGGCTCTAGGGGCCAACCATGATCATGGGGATTTTGGAGACATCTAGGTATCATTATGCACGAGTGCTCAGGGAAGGACTTCTAAGAGTTTGAGGTCCTTGTATGGGATCTCAGTGAACCTTCAGGGGTCTCTGAGAGTTTTCCAGGGATTTCACTGTAACTTTAATTCACTTCTTGTCTGACAGGAGGCAGCATGTGAAGCTGGGAAAATATGTCATCAGCACCGGATCCCCCCAAGGCTCCATCCTTTCCCCTCTACTCCTCTTCCTGTACACGAACATGGAGCTGCACCTCCAGTAATCAGTCCGTCAAGCTCCTGAAGTTTGCGGATGACACCACCCTCATTGGTCTCGTCTCTGGTTCGGATGAGTCTGGCTATAGGTGGGAGACTGACCATATCTGGTGCCCTGGTGCAGTCAGAACAGTTTAGAACTCAGCGCTCTAAAGACAGTGGAAATGATAATGGATTACTGAAAGAACCCAGCCCCACCTGCCCCCATCAGCCTGTGTGACTCCCCAGTCGACTGTGGAGTCCTTCTGCTTCCTAGGCACCATCATCACCCAGGACCTCAAGTGGGAGCTGAACATCAACTCCCTCACAAAAAAGCTCAGCAGAGGATGTACTTCCTGTGGCAGCTAAGTAAGTTCAACCTACCAAAGACAATGATGGTGCACTTCTACACCACCCTCCTCACCTCCTCCATCACCATCTGGTACGCTGCTGCCACTGCCAAGGACAAGGGCGGACTACAGTGTATCATTCACTCCGCCAAGAAGGTGATTGGCTATACACCCCCAGGACCTGTACGCCTCCAGGACCCTGAGGTGTGCAGGAAAGATTCTGGCTGACCCCTCCCACCCCAGACACAAACTGTTTCAGACACTCCCCTCCAGCAGGAGGCTGCGGTCCATCAGACCAAAACCTCTTATTATTTTGAAAGGGTTCCAGTAACCAATGAGGAGGGTCATTGAAAGTCTTGAAAAGGTTTCAGGACTTACTCATGGACCTGCAAAACACAATTCTCATTCTGCAGGTCCTTGGGCAGGGTTCTAGAGAGGATTTTAGAGATCTCTGGGTGTACTTGAAGAGCTTTCAGAGGACTCCATTAGTCTTTGAGGGTGGTTCCAGGGACCATCAGGGTCTTCCAGGGATTTCACTGTAATTTCATTCACTGTGTCCTGGCTCAGATTTTCCCAAGCAGCCTGATATGTGTGTTTGAAGGTCCTTGACATGTAAACCTGTTCTGGCAAACAAACCCAGTGTTTACAGAGTCAGGAAGGTCTGCATCACCCATTCCAAGCCTCGCCAATCAAAACCCCCATATTATCAGCGATTAAATACCACTCGCTCTAACAGCTGAATGAGCCTAATCACATATATTGTCGGCATATAATCTCACATACAAAAACAAGAAATTAAAGGTTTGGATGTAAATGAAAAACAACAATCTCTTCGTCAGATGCAACCATCGGCAGAGTCTCGGCTGCTGGCCAAGTCAAAACCTACCGGTAATGTCAGGATGTCACCAAGTCAGGCCAAGCGTGGAATGAAGAGAAAAAGAGGGATGAGGAGAGAGGGAGGGATAAAGAGATGGATGAGGAGAAGTGGGTGCAGCTGGTGCCCTTTGTCTCTCCAGTGCTTGGTCCTCAGAGCTTCAGATCCACTGGGAGGGCAGAGAAAGCCTCAGTAATGACATGCTAATGTGACTGTCAGGAAAGAAAAGTAGAGAGATCGGAAATTGCGCCAATTCTCTGCCGTAAATGGGCAACATTGCAAAAAGGAGGGGAAATACTCCCCGTCCTTTTTATATGAAAAGTGATAAAAGCCTTGATAAATCCCAATAAAAAGGGATTTGTAGATATGAGGCAAGCAGATAAGAGCGAAATGGTGGAGTAGGGATGCAGGTGGGGGAGGACGGATAAAGGTGTAATTTTGGTTGGAAAGAGTGGAAGCGTACAAGGCCTGCTGGGAAATCTGCGTGTGGAGTTGGATGCTTTTTGGCTTTGCATCCCAGTTTGACGACTACCTGTTTTGAACTCCCTTATAAAGTAGACCAAAATGAAAGGCGAACAGAGGGACAGTCGCCTCCATCATTGAGGTATAGACCTGCATGTCTGACAGTTCAGCATAAAAGAATTCCAGCACTGACTGAAGACGCAAAATCAGACTGTTTGCATTTTAAGTATATTGTTGCTTCAAATTATGTGTGAAGATGCTACATGTGGCCTTTTTTAACATCAGCAATTGATCACCATATTAATTCTGAGACATTAGTTTATTATCTGTTAATGAAAGAGACTATCACTAAGAAGACTCTACACTACTTTTTACTGAAGAATTTGTTGCTTTTGACTCAAAAGAAGAGGGAGCTGATCTACCGAGGTTAAACGAGGTCAAACCTTGGAACGTTACTGGCAATGGCAGAAGGTGCAAAGTGAACAGGCTTTTTCAACAAGTTTATTCTGTTCACAGGAAGGTGAATGAATAACAATGGATGAGGGGAAATATAGTTTTACATTACTGTGACAGCACTAACTTGTGAGGTGAGACCATGGTACCATTTTGACTTATATATATACTGTGTAATTACACATGACACACATGGAACCTTTAATTATGGTGTACATGAAGGTTGTAATAGCACAATTCAGTGTGTCAACTGGCAGTATTTTTTCTTTAGAGTCTATATGTTGGATGGATTTCCCTTGGGTACCTCAAAGTACTCTGATTACAAAGACCAAGTAATGTGTTGTCTAATGTTTCTGAAAATATCTTAGTGCTTTGCCAGTATCTTCTTTGTGTGTTTTCATCTTTGAACATGTGAGTCCATCTATTTATGAGGAAAAACTGTACATGTATGCACAAGAAAATGCCAGTAATGATAACCTGTAGTGGATCTCTGGTCAGATTGATTGCAAGGAACAACGTCCATGTTCAGTGTCCCTTCTCTGAATCAACACTGGATTAAGAATACTTGTCACAGTGTCTTCCCAAACCATCATTTGAACAATGAATGCCATGTTCAAGATCATTTCCACAGGAGCAGACAGCGGCTCTGAAACCACATCAGAGGTGTGTGCAGGCCTTTTGTATTACACCTCCATCACCATCCGCCGACATGACTAACACCTTCTCTTCTGTCCAGACTTTGCTTACAGAGACAACAAACTTACCGCATTACCTGAACACTCACTGGCTCCCACCTATGACAGTGTATCACAGTGAAAGAACAGGGGAGTATTGTAAGTGGAGAGAAGAAGAAAAGAATAATATAGAAAGACATGTCTGTACAAGTTTTCCAAAATGAGCCATTTGACTGTTCCAAAAATGACTCATGCTGTATGAGATTTCCCTGACCTGGCACCGCTATGGTTAAGGACTATTAAGTTTAGGCAAGACAGGGAAAGATTGTGGTCAAGATTAAAAGAAACCATCACTCACTCATGGGATGAGACAATGTCAAAGTTCCACATTTAATATGTCCAGCCATCCACTTTGACGTCTTCTGTAGCACTTTTTGCAGCAGTGTAACATCAGACTCCTTCCACCTTTGCCTCTGGCAGTCATAATTCACATCAAAGGAAGTGATTGCTAGTCAAGAAAATGTAAACTTAGGCCATTTTGAGCATTTGAACACACAGCCGATGCCGTCATTTTTCTGGTGAGGGCAATCTCTCTAAAACAGCACCCTGTCTTTATATGTTGTTGTTTACTTGGTGGTGCAAGTGTCAAGCTAAAGTGGCTAAATGTAGATGACATGGCCTCACATTAAGATGGCTCTAATAGAGTTTGATAAGAGAAAATACTGTCACTAAAAATCTAAAATATTAACAAAACACACATCTGTATATCTATGGTAAAGAGAAGTTAAGCTCAAATGACCACGTAGCTTTCAGGGCCTTCCGCTGTCTCATCGTCTTTATTCAGCAAATGTGGCAGGCTCAGGTGTGATCACTTGACCTATTTGTGACCCTTCGGTCATGTGATAACGTGGTTGTACAGGATATAGGCTGAATATCATAACTGTCTCTGTGCAAAGATGGTCTCTGGCATCTGATGGGAATGTCCTTTTTGAGCTTTCTCCAGTTGTCCACTGACTCCTCTGGGAAGAGGTTAAAGGTCATAAAAGCATCTCCATTTTCTGAATGAAGACCGTTAGATGCTGTTGAAGAGCTTAAAGGTTAGATCCTCTTCACTACATTACTTACTATATTACTACTGTACAAGAATGAACACCAATCTCAAATCTGTACATTTGTATTTGAAACTGCCATATGAACAAAATGTCCAAACAAAGCTGCTTCCTAATTGTAATACATCAACAATATGTCGGCTTTTCATCTACATCTGCACAATGCAGCTAATTTCTCTTGTATCATTTTGAGTGCGTGTATTGAGACGTATTTAAAAGAGCATTAGCATGTACATGCTTCCAAACAAAGAAACACTGTGTGAGTAAAATGGCTGCAGTATACTTGTACATTGCATTTCATTTCTGCTACTGTTTATTCATTAACACACATGGATCTGCATTTAATTCACAGTGTATCTCTTTCTGGAGGAAACAATGCTGCTAATTAAGAAACAAATGGCCCACTCCATAAATTAGCTCTGCTTGTACTCGCTTCTTTAAAATGATTGTGCTTAATTAAAAGATTCCTGACTTTTCCTCAGACAGTTACTGCCTCACTCTCCACTGCTGCTTTTACTTATTATGAATAACATTTAAAAAGTGTATTGACATGAAGAACACCTTAGATCTATTAATATATGTTTTTTTTAATGTCCAGGTGGAATATGACGGCAATAAGGCCTTAATGCTAGGCAAACTTTATGATGAGA
The DNA here is from genome assembly GCA_003416845.1 of Oplegnathus fasciatus. Classification (NCBI taxonomy): domain Eukaryota; kingdom Metazoa; phylum Chordata; class Actinopteri; order Centrarchiformes; family Oplegnathidae; genus Oplegnathus; species Oplegnathus fasciatus. The sequence goes on from NTHP01000475.1 coordinate 133,481, forward strand.
TTTCTCATTATCGACACCTTCATTGATAAAATAACACTACAACATGACAGCAGCTAAAGAAGCATAATTACTATGAACCACAGAGAAGCATAAAAGATATTCATAAAATATAATATTTTGGTCGATCGGCTTTTCACATTAATATGTTGAATATTTAGCTTTCTCTTTCACAATAATATGAATATTTACATGAGATAGACACAAAACATCCTTGCAGCTAACATGGCGCGTGTTATATTTTTAGACACATACTCAAAGTGTACATAAAACAGTGTGTTTTTGTGTATAAATGTGTGTGTGCATTTATACCCTTGCTTTAAGATATTTTTAGTTATTTTTCCACTGGCACAAAAATTTACTTATTTTAATGCATTTCACTTCATCCATATATATCACTGTCACTTCTTTAAAGGAAACAGTTTTTTTAGAAATTTTGTTCAGTTCTGTGAGGTAATTTGACCATAAATATCGGCCCAATAAGCCTAAATAGAAAATTAAAGCCTTTAAACATGCCATTGTTCGCACTGTATGTACATTCACACATATTATTATAGCTTCCATATAATCCTTTACAGCCAATTAATTTCCCAGATCTGCTGTTTGAGTCCCTGCTATTAGCCTACAGCTCAGAAACACTTCCATCCAATACACAGCACAGTATATTGGGTTGTAATCATGTGTGTGTTTTCTTATAGTAACCATGAGATCATCAAACTTTTCAACTGGAATAAGAGAACAGATAATAATGTTGGGCAGAAAAATAGAGGGGTGTACGGTTGTCTGTGTGTGTGTGTCCTAAATATGACAGATGAGTGTAAGGTGTGTGTGTGTGGGCACCTAATTGGCCCAGATATCACAGAATGAAATATTCATGTGGAGGCTCGGCATCTTTTGAAAAGGGAATCTGGTGTGTAATGATGAAGTCGGACTATTTTATCTGCCGTGCCCTCCACTGACACACTTAAAGCTCGCCGTGCAACACCTCCCACCACACACACACTCTCTGTACACAAACATACTCAGACATCCTTATGAAGTAATGCATACACAGAAACCTGTGATCATAGCTGTATACAAGTCATGAGTACACTTCATATTGTGAATACGCACAACTTCCTCTCCTATCCATCCTTGAGCCCTCCTTGCAGTCAATAGTGTACATTGCCAAGGTGCTTAAAGTGGATTTTAACAACAAAATCTGTGCTCAGTGCAAGGTGGAGAGCAGAGTAGTACAGGGGCACATCGCATCAAAGTGTGTCATAGGTTAACATCACCAGTGTGTGCCAAGTAGCAGGGAAGTGCTGTGAAATCTGATAAACAAAACAACAACGGGGCAAAAACTGTTTGTGAATTATGTATTTCAGTTTAACTTTTATTTTTTTGTGTCACTTCCGAGTCACTTTCAGGTTATCTAGTAAACAGGTAAACATGAAGGTCAGCAAAAAACAAGGTAGCACACCTAGCACTTCTAAGCATCTGTACTGTATCACCAAACACACTCGGTTTAGAGGCAATGTTCCTATTTTCCACTTACTTATTATAGGGCACTTTGGTCTGCCAAATGAAAGCAAGATAAATGTAATGTAACCTTTTCCAAAGATTACATGATGGGGACGCTGCAAACGTTCTCAAACCCAGTGATGAATTTTGGTCACTCACCACCTACGTAGTAAGAGATTTGTGATTGACATTGAGTCCCAGTAGGAGGCGGTGAACCAAGGCCCTACACCCTCCTCCTCCTGGATGCACTGCGGAGCTTCTCAACACTCCAGGACCTCCCTCCAATGTGGAAACCTCTGGAACCAGCTCACACACACACATGCACGCACTGATTTTACCATCACACACCCAGCCACTAAAACCTTGGCAGTGAGCAGCACAGGCCTTGGCACAGTTCACCTTAATGAGTGGCTGATTAGAGCCCCCTGCCGCTGCTGGGTGGCGGAGAGAGATAGAGAAACAGAGAGAAACAGAGAGAGAGAGACCTGATTGAACAGGGTGGATTGTGGGATTGGCATATGCTGCGTGTGTCTGCGAGGCCTTGGCCGGCCAGCCGGCGACTGAGCTCTTAGAGCTTCCCTGAAGTGATGATGAACAGAGAGAAAAATAGAAAGGAAAAAAACATAACCACAATGGGGGTTTTGCCCTTTGTATGGACAATTAATTAAAATCCATTTATTTCCTCCTTTTATTCATTCTGTTTCTCTGTCTCTTTTCTGCTTAACCAAGGCTTGTAAAAGCTGGCCACAGACAGAGGCGAGTGTGGCCAAACTGGAGCAGTCCCATCCAAACCGCAACCAGCTGACAGCCGTCAAGGAGCTGCTGAATGGAAGAGGAGGAAAAACAATGGCTGCTCTGCATTAGAGAGCACAGAGACAACTGATGGTCTCTATAGGCCCACTGCAGCACCATTACACTGAGGCTCGCTCCTGTTAAAAATCTATTCAGCCAGTAATTGGCCTTCACAAGATGAAGCATATTCAACAAATATATTCACGTGTTGTTCCGTCATCATTATATTATTTTGTGTACACAGCTAGTCTATCAAATGGGAAAATGTTTATGTAAAAAAGCTGATTATTACAGTATTTTTTTCTTCTAAAGGAAGCAAATATTCATGTCCAGATGTTTGTTTGTGCCTTCCTAAACAATCATTACAAAAACAAAATCACTTGAGTGTTTTCTGATCTGCCATCTCTATCATTAACGTCTGGTTAAGTTTAGGCAACTAAAACGAGTGTTGGGAGGATGTGAACTGCAATTATAGTCAAAGGTAGGCCTATCAGTCAGACTCCATTCCCTCCCAAAGGCCCAGTCACAGCAGCATTTGAAATCAATCACAAGATCCACTTATGGGTGCCAGGAAAATCTGTATGTATCTTTTGCATGATTTTGGCCTGCTAATTTGCACCATTATCCAACAGCAAACTCTCTTGACAGTACTGACCTTTGAGGGAATTTGGAGAGCCGGAGAGTCCAAAACAGAGGAAGCTATCATGGCCTATTAGCTGACCATCCACTTTTCCATAACTCTGCTCCGCTGGACTATAAACTGCTCCACAAAGTCATGGTCTACAGATAGTTATAAGGCAGGAGTCCATGGTACAAATGCATCTCTTGAAAAACCACTCTGCAAGCTAACAAGCTTGCTGACTGATTGTTATCGAGCCAGATAGCTTGAGCCAGGGTTGCCAACTTTACCTTTACCAACGTTACCTGGCTGGAGTGAGATTTTGAGATTTTGACTAAATGGCTAAATCAAACGTGCGCCGCACCGCATGACATAACACATATCATGACAGTCACACTGTATATTGTCAGATAGGTACATTGTGCCTGATACAGATTTTTTTTTAAATTACTTAAAGCAATTAATCGATTATCAAAATAGTTTGCGATTAATTTAATAGTTGACAACTAATCGATTAATTGACTAATCGTTGCAACTCTAAAGCTGATGTTTAGGAAAAAAACCTCATCTTTATTCATAACAATTTGCAATTCATAAATCATTAATACCCACTTAGAAGTTGCATGATGTAATAACAATGAGACCCAGAGACCATGGGCTCTACAATTGAACTAGCCAGTGTTTCCACACCAAAGTCTCACATATTTGGGTCGAGGTAATGAAACAAACACAAGAAAAAAAATATACAACCAAATACTAGGTGGGTGTCACAAACAGACTGGGTGCCAAAGTATATCTTATAACAATACAGCCTATTTTGAGTGCTCTCTATTGGACGCTACAGCAGCAGACTTTGACTTTGTTACAATCTCCAGAGGTGGTTTGTATTTGAAGCAGCATGGTTCAATGTCTGCACTTTTAAAAATGAGGGTTCTACCTTTAGATTATTTCAAAAATAATAATACTTTGTTGTAATCAACAGAGCTACATGAATGTGTGTCACTTAAGAATGTTGACAACAGGTTTTCTGAATTACAATGCTACATTTGTTTCCCTGCCTGCAGAGGTGGAAGAAGTAAAAGTCCTGCATTCAAATATTTACTTAAGTAAAAGTACAAAAGTATTGGCATCAAAATATACTCAAAGTACCAAAAGTAAAAGTACTCATTATTATTTCAGAATAATGTATATTATTATTGGATTATAATTATTGATCATTAATGTGTTCATCACTTTAATGCTGTAGCTGGTAAAGGTGGAGCTCATTTTAACTATTTGATATGCTGCTGGTAGTTTAATCTATAATAATACATCATAATTTATTAGTTGATTATATTTTGTATTAATAATCTGAATCTGCAAAGTAACTAGTAACTAATGTTGTCAGATAATTGTAGTTGAGTAAAAAGTAGCTACAATATTTATTCTGAAATGTGGTGGAGTAGTATGTAGTATGAAGTAACAGAAAATGGAAATACTCAAGTAAAGTACAAGTAGGCCTACCTCAAAACTGTACTTAAATACAGTACTTGAGTAAATGTACTTAGTTACTTTCCACCACTGCCTGCCTGGATCAATGAAAGACAACCGAAGTTCAAATGCAGTTCAAAGAAGCGCGAACACAGAAGATGTCTGGAGAGGCGAATCTGTTCAGCCAGCCCACCGTGGCACAGGCGCCTCAGAGGTGCACGACCGAGTGCGGAGCTGACACACGAGACTAGACGACATGATGATTTGACGTGAGATTTGCCTTGGTAGCGTGAGAGCGTGAGACAGAACGTGAAAGTGTGAGTCTCACGCATCTGGCGTGAGAGTTGGCAACCCTGTCTGAGCTATTTTTGACTGATGAGCATTATCATGTTCCCAGTGTGTTGGTGGTTAGCTCAGCAGCTACAGTAATTCACCAACTAATCCTGCAAATAGTCACTATGTCACTGTTCTAGCACCAGCGTGGATTAATTTTGCTGTGCCACTTTCTGGTGTGATCGTGGGGGCTTAAGAGGTTTGGACACAGTATAACCACATCATGCTAAGTCTAGCTTTGCTTGTGATAGATAACAGTCATTATCCACATAAACCACAAGCAGTCATCATGAAAATACAGGTTATTCTTATGTTGGAACAAATTACCAATGCTGCTGTCAGGAAAGAACAGTGTTTTTTTCATTAGTAATACAGCAGTTGTAATGTAATGACATAAAAGTCCAGAACCACCAATAAAAAAGAAAACATAACACACTCCATGAATGGTACAGTGGCAATAAGAAGATAATAAGTTCACATGTTAGTTAGTCAGTTAATTAGTTGGGTTACTTAAGTTTATTTGTCACATGTAATCATACTGGGTATAATCATAGTGAAATGTACGTCCATTAGCTCCTTCAATTGTGCAATAAAAAGAATAAATAAAATGGAATAAGAATAAATAATAAATTAACTAATAGATAACAATGTTAACTATAGTAGTAGTAACTTTGAATAATAAGCAATTAAAAATAGTCTTAGGACAATTCTTAGGCAGTGTCCTCATTTAGGATCCTATTTGCCTGAGGGTAGAAGCTCTTCCTAAGCCTTTCATCGCTGGTCTGGTGTATCCACGTATGTTCTTCTCAACTGCAGCAGGAAGAAAAGGCCGTTGTCCGGATGGTTGGGATCCTTAATGATTCTTCTAGCCTTAGTCTTATACCGCCTGGTGTAGTGTCTTTTCGGCAGGGTAGAGCGCTGCCTTTGCCTACGTTCAGCCAAACGAACCACTCTTAGCAGGGCCTTGCGGTCCTGTTCGGTTCTGTTCTCATACCAGGCAGTGATATTCACTGTCAGGACGCTCTCGATGGTGCAGGAGTAGAAATTCCTCAGTATCTGAGGGGATATCTGGAATTTCCCCAAGTGTCTGAGTTGAAATAGTCTCAGCCTTGCCTTCCTCACCACAGAGTCAGTATGCAGCGCCCAGGTCAGGCCGTCTGTGATGTGGACACCAACATATTTGAAGCTGTCCACCCTCTCCACCGAGGACCTGTTGATGTTAAGGGGGGCATAGTTCCTTCCCTGCTTCTTCCCAAAGTCCACTATCAGCTCCTTAGTCTTGCTGACATTCAAAGGGAGGTTGTTGTCCTGACACCAGCGGGTCAGGTCCTCTCCTTCCTTCAGATAGGCCTTTTCATTGTTATCTGTGATCAGGCCCACCACAGCTGTGTCGTCAGCAAACTTGACAATGGTGTCGAAAGTCCGTCTGCCCGTCAGGAAGTCAAGGACCCACTTGCACAGAGAGGCGTTTGATCCCAGGATCCCAGGAAATATTGTGTTAAATGCTGAACTGTAGACAATCTCACATAGCTCCCTCTCTTGTCAAGATGGGATAGGGCAGTGTGGAGGATGTGTGCTATGGCATCTTCCACTGATCGGTTGGGACGGTAGGCAAACTGTAGTGGGTCCAGTGTGCTGGGCAGTGAGGAGCAGATGTAATCCTTGACCAGCCGATTAGTGGACTACCCACTCTACCTCCTGAGCCACAGCCACCCACAGTGCCACTGGGTGGTAGTCATTCAGGCAGGCTGATCTTGTTTTCTTGGGCACAAGAATGATGGTGGACTTCTTGAAGCAAGTGGGTATGACAGACTGAGCCAGGGACAGGTTGAATATCATTGTGAACACCAGTGCTAGTAGGTCAGCACATAGTTTGAGGACCTGCCCACTGATGCCATCTGGTCCTGCTGCTTTCTTGGTGTTCACATGCTTGAAAGCTCTCCTGACATCTTGCTCAGAAAGGGTGATAGGTGTGGAAGGTGCACCCACCCATCCATTAACCTTTGCTTCAGCTGTTTTTGCTTGTTGGCTGTTGATGACCTCAAAGCGAGCATAAAAGTTGTTTAGCTCACGCATCAGCACTTGACAAGGAGGAGGGTGGGCTTGTAATCTGTCATAGTTCTTAGAGCTTGCCACCTGGTTCTGGAATTACCCTCCTGGAATTGTAGTTTCACTTTCTTCCCGTAGTCCCTTTTGGCCTCATTTACTGCTCTTCTTACATTACAGGCTGCAGCTTTATAATTGTCTATGTTTCCTGACTGCAGCCCTAGGTTGTAGGCTGTCGCAGTCAATATGTTGTTGGAACTCGGGCATAACTTTCTTGACATTAGCCTGATTAAAGTCTCCAGCAACAAAGAGCATAGCATCAGGATTACTGGTTTGTGAGCAGTTCAAGTCTTTGCAAAGATCCGACAGGGCAGCCTCTGTGCTCGCCTGTGGAGGTATATAAACTGATTGTCAGTAGCTCCAGATCAAGTGAACAGGAACGCGATAACATTTTAATTTTCCCACTGTCACACCAGTCTTTATTCACCACAAAACACACACCTCCTCCTTTTTTCCTCTAATTCCTATGTTCTGTCAGATCGGTATACAGAAAAAGAGTCACTTGGTTGAATGACGCTGTCCGGTATTCCAGGATTTAGCCAGGTTTCGGTGAAACAAAGGACATTACAGTTCCTGATATCCCGTTGGAAACTGATGCGGGCACGGAGGTTGTCCAATTTATTATCCAATGCCTGTACATTGGCTAGCAGGATGCTTGGCAGTGAAGATCAATGTGCATCTTAGTGTTTGTCTCTGTGTTTCTTTCTTCAATGTTGAGATGGATGGATGCAGGGATGGATTGAATCATAATCCAGGGTTCTTCAGAATCATCCAGTTTCAATATTCTGTCTGGTGAAAAAGTTGGTTTTAGTGTATGTGTGACATGCAGACAACATGAAGGAAATGTTGTCTTGATGCCTTTGCTGAGAGGCACTCACATCACATTAAAGCGTTTAATATTGATCAAATCAGCAACTCTTGGACTGTCTTTGCTTAAAAAATACTGCCTTGGTCTGTATTATCCCTCCTCACAGTCCTTGCCAGGAGTCTTTTTTAAAGTTCAGACTACTTAAATCATGAACTATTCTTCATCCCTTCTTCCTCAATTCATCACTCCCATCATACTCCTCTCATCCCTCTCTCTCCTCTGTCCTGGACACCCAGTCTTTCCTCTCTGCTACCTAAACATATGATTTCTCAATCTGACAGTAATTCAGGCCCTCTGCCTTTATGAATAATGGAGTGAATCTGACAGCAGTCAGTTTAACATAAATACTGCCATCAGCCATGACGTTAATTGCCCTCTGATTCTGCCAGTTATGGTGATAGCAGAGATGGCCGGTGCACAGAGAGGCCAGGAGGGAAAGGAGCCCCGAATGGGAACTACTGTATAGGGGATGAGCCTTGGACAAGTGAGAGGCCAGGAAAAGAAGGACTGAAGAAGATGAGGCTCATAGGAGTAGCTGGAGGAGTAGGTGGTCAGTAGGAACACCAGGACACTTCGAGGAAACTAGGAGTCTGGGGCCAACAAAAGTGGGAGGCCAGGAGGAAGCAATGAGGATGAGGTCTGGAGGATCAGGCAGGAGGAAGAAGATGAGGCCCATAGGAGTAACTGTAGGAGTAAGGCCAAGAGGAAGAGAAGGCAGCCTACGAGTAAGATAAAAAATATGATGAGGCCTGAACACTGTATCTGAGTCCGGAGAGAAAAGGCAGTATCGGAGCACCCAGAGAAACCCATGAAGACAGAGAGAGAACATGCAAACTCCACACAAAAAAAGATTCACATCCAGGACACTAAGGTTAGCGTTTAGGCCACAGTCATAACCACTGAGACCCATTTTAGCCCCCTGACAAAATTAATGAATTCATTAATTGCACTGTATTGTAATGTCCTGTTGTTTCAGTTAGCTATTTGCTTAAAAAACACTGATGATTTACAGATATTTTAGTGTCCAGTGAAATAGCAGTGTCTTAAGCTTCCATAATGTGACATATTTTTTCTGAATAAACGGGATATGTGGACGAGGTATAGTTACAAGGAGCATTTGATCAAATCATTCAGGAATCTGATTTGATTGCTCATAAGTGGGAGAATTAGCGACCACAGATATATTATTTTATTATTTTATATTTATTTTATTACCTGTTTACAGCTGTTAAACCATCACAGTACATTTATGTGCATTACATCTTGTTTATACATCATTACTGTACACCTGTCTACCACAGTATTTATTTTATATTTTATTCCTATATTTTAACTTCTACACTATTTTATGTCTTAGATTCTCTTTTTTTACTTTTACTTGTGTGATTTTTTTTTCTTTTTATACACATCGTATGAGCATTGTAGTGAGAACTAAGAATTTCATTGCCAATGACTGCTTCTCTGTAATTGTTGTGCACATGACAAAATGAAGAACTTGAACTTGAACTCTCATTGTAGAAACAAAACAAGGCCACCAAGTTCTACTTTACCAGCTGTATGTACATTTCTATCTTCCTGCAAATTCGTAGGGGTTTAAGGGTTCATTATTTACCATTATACAACACAGGGTTGTGTAATGAATTGCAAGCTGTAGTCCCTTCATGCTACACACAAAAAACAAAACAAACAAAAAACAAAACAAAAGACATATTGGTGGAGTGCGGAGGATGAATTGAGAAGTCTCACAGCCCGAGGAAAGAAGCTGCTCTGGAGTCTGGTGGTACGACAGCGGATACTTCTATATCTCTTGCCAGACGGCAGCAGGGTGAACAGGCTGTGGCTGGGGTAGGTATTGTCTTTTAATATCTTGTGGGCTCTACGCAGGCACCTCACCTCACCTGTAGCTTCATCCTTCCACACTTTAACTGTTTTTTTTTTGATGGTTTGACCCTTTTAATCAGCTGGGAGTAAGTAGGTAGGAGAAGCAGGGAAATGTGGTTTGACTGACCAAAATGGGGACAGGGCTGCCAGAAATGTTGGCGTAAACATGGTCCAGGGTGTTGTTTCCCCTAGTGGCGGTGTGGACATGCTTGTGGAATTTAGGTAAGACAAATCTGAGGTCTATTTGATTAAAATCACCAGCTACTATAAAAATACCATCCGGCAGCTTTGTCATGTGGCTGCTGATGACCTCATACAGTTCCTGTAGTGCATTTTTTGAATTTGCATCTGGAGGAATGTAAACAGCAACAAACAAACAACAAACAAACAACAAACACTGGTGAATTCTCTGGTCAGATAATAATGGCCGGCATGTTAACATTAAAAACTCAACATCTGTCCATCAACTTTGACTGTGTTTGAGCAACAAGCATCACTGATGTAAACACAGAGTCCTCCCCTCGTCTTGTGTTCTGTCGGCGCGGAACACGGTCCGCCCGTTGAGTGCAATAGCTTGATCCGGGATGTTATGATGAAGCCAGCTCTCTGTAAAGATGTGGGCATAACAGTCTCTTATTTCCTGTTGCTGAGTTAGCCTGAGTCTTATTTCATAACTCCATTTTATTTTCCTGTGACCGGACATTAGCCAGGAGTAGGCTGGGTAGTGGAATAGCCTTAGGTCCAACCTGGGTCAGCTTAGCTCTTATCCCGGCTCTCTTCCCTCTCTTCCAGGGGCGATCGCACTGCTTTCGGTGGAGCTTGGTCCGGCTGGTCTGGCTGGATGGTCGCATGATGTTGTGGGCAGTGATCGCCTCAAGGTTCGCTGCACTTAATCCCATCTCTGCAGTTCCTTTTTTCAACGTTGATGGATGATATTTTTGTCATAGGTTATCATGCTTCAGTAATAAAGGCAAAAAAAATGACAAATTAAAAAAAAATGTAGCAAAGTCTGAGGGAGCTACTGGCTGCCGCATCTGCACACGCCACTGTCACCAATTCTTCTATGTTTAAGTGCATTGAGGGCAACTTAAAACTGGAGTTACATTTCTTGTGTGTGTGTACACATACTTGGTCAATAAAGCAGATTTTGATTCTGATTCTGATATTGCTCTGCTAGCCACCATGACCTACAAGCTAACGATCACATGCGGTGGAGATAGCTGATCACCACAAATCATATTTGACTGGATAAAAAATCCAAAATGTTTGAAGAGAAAAGAGAGGGGTTTTGAAATGCAAATACTAATAAATATGAAACTTCTTGTAGGCTGTCAGCACATCAGAGAACATAATTTTGCTTCTGTAATGGATTGCAGTCCTGCAGAACTGTCAGTAGATCTCGTCTGTAGCTGCTGTCCTTTCATGTGTTGGCTGTTCAGAGTTTAAGGTGGACTCGGGCAAAGTTCAAAGTTCATGCCAGCTGCAACATGTCCACTCTGCTGCTCCATGACCTGCACTCTGTAGTAGTAAATGCCTGTGTGTGTGTGTGTGTGTGTGTGTGTGTGTGTGTGTGTGTGTGTGTGTGTGGATGCTGTGGTACACTCTGTAGGCCAAAGGGCTGTACTCTCAAGCGTTAGCAACAGCAGTTACAGGCTTTTGATGTAAGGTGTGCCTCTGCGCTTGAGGTGTGTTGGAAATGTGTTTTCCTTCCACAAGGGGTTCAGAAACATGACTAGAGACATCAATTATTTTTAATTAACTATCACCAGTGCTGTTCCCTAACTTTTAAGGGAGGGAAATTCTCTTCTGTTTTTTACAAGTCTGTTTTTTTTATAACAGTTTAGTTTCCAGGTTAGTTGAAAATATGGGGTTAGCTGACTTGACACATCCTTACAATGGAGTTAACAGAAGTGATCAGACATGCTTTTACCTAAATCACATGAAAATACTATATGATATATAATTAACTTCTTTTGGGAATGCATTTTCCAGTGATACTTCCTGGTTCAATTTTACCTATTGTACTTGTGCATTTCAATCAGGAGAAACTTAATTGAAAGAGAGGCTGAAATAGTAATTAAATTAACTTATTTGACATGTGAGGAGTCGTTGGCGATTAGTTCCCATCATGATGCCATAATTTTACGGGGTAGTCATGCATGAGCTGAAAAGGAATACCCCCCTGATGGAGCCTAACACTGCTAATGATGGTGAAGGAGTGAAGAGCAATAGCTGGATGTGATGTGGAGCAGGACTTCTGATGAGCTCAGTGGAGGGACTCATGAACACTGGATCTGATGAAAACTGGAGGTGAATGTTGTGGAGGAGGGTCCCATCTATTTGACACTGAACTGACAGCAGCAGAGAAAGGAACAGTTTTAAAGTTTAACAGCAACGAGATGATTGGCTCATAGGGGCTGTGGCAAAGTCTGATTGGTTTAACTGACACAGTAGACGGCCCCAGTCAGTGGATTGAGTTGGAAGCAGGAAAAGAGAGAGAGAAAATGTAAATAAATAGAGTAAGTGTGATGTGTGACAATGCATGGTGGGGCTGCTAATGATCAACCTCTCTAGATAGCAGGAAAGCCAAGGATCTGGGTCCTGGCCTCCCATACACAATTCATTCTCTAACCTTCAGGATTGGTTAATGTCACGTGGCTAACCTGAAGTCAAGAAGAATTCCTGGCGCTTTCCTTCACTTCCCTCCTCCAGCAAGCACAGGAGAGAATGAATTGATGAGCAATTAGTATAAATTAGAATATTAGTAGAACATTCTAACATTAAATAAAAAGTATAATGTTAGTAAACTATTAATATATTAATTATATAATGTTAGTATATTCATATAATTTCATATAATAGTATACTACTGTGTATACCACTAGTATAATATTAATTCCAATTGGACAATACAGCAGTTACACAACCAGCATTGATCATTTTTGTAGGTTTTGTTCTTCATTAAATCTGTGTGTGATCAGTCTGTAATGTGTTAATGCTAAGCACTAACTTGTCAATAATCAATAACCATTCTTGCATAACAATGAGTTCAACATTTCCAAAGTTTGCTGAAGGTTGACATGCAACCTTTTTTCAATGTCCCGCCCCATCCAGGCTGTGATTGGTCAGTTCACGAAAAGGGATATTGACGAGCGCATCAACTTCATGAAAAGCTGAACATGTTTCAGTAAGACAGATAGATAGAGCTCAGCAGCCAGCTAGACAAACCCAAGCCCTGCTCATCTTCTCCCTGTTGTCTTCTGTTTGACCGCTTCAGCTGCAAAACCTTGACTAACAGTTGAACTGGTTTCACTGGGCTGCTCTCTCTGCTCCCAGTGCCTTCAGGCTCACGAGGCTGAGATGACTGACTGGTAATGGCGCCAAATGAATAATTTGTTATTTTAAAACTGCATCACCCTCAAGACTTCAACCTCTTCTCTCTCAGCTTTTCAGTTTTTCAGCACCACTTTTAGGTTTTTTCTCTTTTTGTTTGTCCATCTTGTTCCACTCCACTCTATGTCCAAATAACACTTAACAGAGGTAGGGAAGGGGCAGGGCCAAGGTAAAGTTAAAATGGATCGGGCTGACCATAGACTGTATATAAAGATGGACGACATGACAGCTCCCCAAAAGTGAAGCCAAAACGTCTCGATC
>NTHP01000475.1:149774-175445 GCA_003416845.1 Oplegnathus fasciatus
TGTATGGGCGGGACCTCAATACCACGGCTCCTTCCCCGATCACTACTGCGCAGACTCTGGCTCCAAATGACGTCACCAGCGCAAGATGGCAGCGCCCGTATCCGGGATATATTGGCTTCACTTTTGTACCGTGGGAGGAAGTGGACACGCGTCGTCCATCTTTATATACAGTCTGTGGGGCTGACGGTAATTGACTGGGAGAGAGAGTGGCTGACAGATGTAATACCCAACCGCAGTGTTCTGGGAGCCCACTCGCCCGGGCCAGTCAGCCACACAGCACTTGGTTATTTTTATTTAAGCGGGGGCTACAGTTATTTAAAAATATGGAGATTTTGCGTTACATGTATGCATTCTCAGAAGATAGGTGGTGCTTGAAGCTTGGTAATGTAATGACTTCTCAAGGCACCAGTTGGTGAACTACTGTGGCTTTTTACTGTAGCCGGCGACCTAATCCCTAACATGCCAGCAGCCGCGAACCTGCCAGCGTCAGTCACAATAGCCCTCCATGCTAGCTTGCTAACTGCCAGTTAGCTCTGTCGCTAACAGGAAAAGTGCGTTTATTCACAAAGTTACTTTCAGAGTATCTGTACCATCAACTCCTGTCTCATAACAAATGCCTCTTTCATGTACTCCTTCATAGGAGAGTTAAATAAAACTGGTTGCTGCAACACAGCTGATAAGCCACAGTAGCGTATTCTCTTTTGGACTCTCCAGCTCTTCGTTCCCTTAAAGGTCAGCACTGTCAAGACAGCTTGCTATTGGTCAACGGTGCAAATTCGCTTATCAAAGTTCACCAAAATTGAACACGAGATGAACGACTCATGCGGAATTACTTTGCGCAATCCCCTGATGGTGGCGATTTCATTGAAATGAATTTATTTTGCCATGAAATGTCACTGTTTAAAGATTGGTCTGACTGGGCCTTCATTCTGAAGGAAATTGTAATTAATTCCAGAGATCCCTGTTCCAAGTGAAAATGTATATTATGCAAAAAGACTCTGGTTTGGTTTGACTTTTTGTTCTGCTGTTGGAAACGTGGCTGCTGGTTATTCAGACTCTCCAGTTGTTCACTCGTGTTTTTCTAGTGGATGCAAAGTGACCTGTTTGGTTGGGGAGGACCAGGGGCTTTCCTGTTTCATATGCAAATAGAAGGCACCTCAGAAGGAGGCAGGATGAAGGCTTCCTCCTCCTCCTCTCCAGGTCTCAGCTCTGAGGACGAGTCGTGAGGAAGGCTTCAAGGTGGACCTGTGTAGAAGATGCATGGATGCTGCTTTCCCCACATACACGTACACACACACACACACATACATCCACAATGCTAACTCCCAAGGGTCTCAGAGTAAAGTCACACACTGCTTTCATTGAGGCCAGTGGTGGATGGTGGATAAAGCAGGAAGCCGACACGGGATTTGAATAATTCTGCATCATAGACACACACTGCATAACAAAAGGTATGAACAGAAAAAGGCACATGGATTTAAAAAAAAACACGCATAAGACAAGTGAAGGAAGCTGCTGTTTCGGAGACATCACCTCTTCACCACAGCTTAGAGTTGGAAGACAGAGCAGAGTACATTTTTAGGTAAATAGAAAATGACAAATGATAATGCATTAAAGGCAATTAAATGCAACAGTCAATTGTGTAAATTAATGTTTCTGTTTCAAACTATTTTAGTTTTAGTGTTTCCAGAGGCTAAACTCTCCATTTGCCTCAACAGTGCCCCATTCATTCATTCATTCATTCATTCACCAAAACATGTATTTATTTCATTCACCTATCCATTCAGTCTGTTTTAATATGTTCCTTAATTAATTTGTCCCTCCCTTTATTTATACATTTTTCAAAGCATTCATTCATTCATCAAAATATCATTCATTCATTCATTCATTCATTAACCAATTTATGCATTCCTTTTTCTTTTTGCTGAATAAATGAATAAAGCAAGCCATTCATCAAAACATTCATTTATTCCTTCATCTATTCATTCATTTTTCAATTTTCTCCTTTTTCATGTGTTACGCATTCATTTGTCTGTTCATCCATTCACTCATTTTTAACATGTAATATTCAGTCATTTGTTCCTCCCTTTATTCATTAACCTTTATTTATTCATTTCATCACAATATTTAGTCATTAATCCATCCATCTATTCATTCAGATTTTAGTTTGTTCTTCTGTCCATGTGTTCACTTCTTCATTCACTCGTTCATTCGACAATCCATCAATCATTTTTAATATGATCCTTCATTCATTTGTTTTTTCATTCATTCATTCATTCATTCATTCATTAACCCATTCACCCATTCATTCATTATTCCATGTACTGTATTCAATGGTCATTTTTCTCCTGGTTATTTGGTCCTTTATTCACCCATCAAACATTCATTCCTTTATTCCTTCATTCACTCATCCATTCATTTTTAATATGTTCCTTCATTGATTTGTTACTTTGTTTATTCATTCATTCATCCTTCCATCCATCCAACTACTGTAAGTTTTTCATATGTTCCTGTGTTCATTTGTTCCCTGATTTGCTCATGTGTTCATTCATTCATTATTCGTTCATCAAAACATTCAGTGTTTCATGGAAACGTTCATTTATTCATACACCCATCCATTAATTTTTTAAAAATCTTTTTGCATGTTCTCTTCTTTCTACATTCATTCCTTTCATTGAACTGATGTCTCAATTGTCCATCAATTCTTTTCATCATTCAATTTTTACTCATTCATTCATTCGTTTCCCATTTCATGGTGACTATTCCAGCATGCACGTGGCTTCCACACTCGACAGTGTAATGTAAATAGGTCGTTCAAAATTACACTGTGTGTGTGTGTGAGTGTCTCATGACTCCCACACAGTCCAGCCCCTCTGCTGTCCAATTACTTTGCATTCACTCGTCTTTGTTGGTTCTCTCACACAAAGTGCTGCTGCAGTAATTGCAACACTATGCAGCAAAAAAGAGGAAAGCGTGCGTTGTCATAATTACCAAAATGTGGATATTAAAATGTGAGTTCATTACGACTCAATTTCTGCATTTCTGCAAATCACAAGACACTGTATTATACAGAAATTGATATCAACAAAAGGTAATCACATTTTGAAAATTGAAATATTACCACCTATTAAACAGTCATCTCATCAAGTGCCGATATGTTGGAGATTACAAAAGCAGAGTGTAGGGTCTCCAATGACTGTAATTAAGGCCGACCCATCCACTTACAAATAAAGGCTATAAACCCATTATTATGTGGAGAATTAGAGGAAATTCTCTTTTCAGAAATGATTCAAGAATGGAAGTGTGATTACCCTTTTTCCCTCTTTTACTTGGTCTTTTTTAAATCACAGCAGAGGGCTAATCTTTGTGCAGCCACAGACAGACAGAATAGCAATGGTGCCCCGGAGAAATGTGTTGAATAAATGGACAAGCCGGGAGAATTTGTTAGGTGACTGTGTGTGTGTGTGTGTGTGTGTGTGTGTGTGTGTGTGTGTGTGTGAGAGAGAGCAGGGCACCCAAAAGAATGCCATTTTCTTTTCTTTGCAACACCCCTTTTAATAAAAAATCTGATGGAGTTTCTTTAATCACAAAGGAAAGGATTTGGCGTCTGCTTCCTTCTGCTAATTTATTCATTCAAAAGTCTTAATATCTGTGCAGCGGGCGAAGGATCACACAACACATGCTAAGCATTTTCCCTGCCACTCAAGATTCTTTTTTCTTTTTTTTTGGCTTCATTAAAAAAGGTTAGAGATTAGATTTTTTTTTTCTTTTTTTCATGAAAGCTTTCCAAATGTCAATTTTCTATTAGCAGGACAGTCAAAATGCAACAAAAAGACTGTGCTTGATGAGTTCAGGAAGGCAGTGAGTGTGTGTGGGTGGGGCTGCAAATACTGACTATACTGTTTGTTGACCGTTCAAGCCTGCTTCAATTTTCACCACAACACGCTCTTCACTGAGAGCAGTAAAAAAGTCACGACGTGCCCTTCGCCACATTTACTGCCATTTCAAAGTTTGAAGCAATAACAGTTAGTATCAGAAGTGTACCGAAATAATGGATCCTTCTTGTATTCACTGCTTTCGGATAAACTTGTAATATCTCAACCAAATGTTTCCGTGTTGACCACAGCAGTTTTCTTTCTGCTGGTCTGCCAAACACACCTTTCTCTCCTGTCGGATTGATTCAAAGTTCATCCGTCTTTAGGAAAATGAAGAGGTGATTCTCTGTGCGCTATTTAATAACATCAAAACATTTTTCAACAAAATCAAAAAGACGTCTGACTTGGAATGACTTGATGAAGTCATCCGATTCTGTCGAGTCTGACTCGAGTCCAAGTCATGTGACTTGAGTCCACACTTCTGGACATGACCCTGTCGCCAGACAAGAACAATGATATTGGATGGTTCTGCAAGACCCCAGATTACATTCAGTGATAAAAAACATTTTGACAGTTCACTGACTGTTTTTAAAATTCTTTCTTTCTACAATCTCTGCACATGTCAACTGCTGTACGGTTAAAGTTAGAGAAAAATCAAAGTTATGGCAAGAAAACTATGGTGAGAGTACGGTTAAGGTCAGGCAACACTTTGTTAATGTTGGGGAAAGATTGCAGTTACGGTTCCAAAAAAGCGAACATTAACTGTTGGTTAAAAAAAGCCTCCAGTCTCCTGCATGTACTGGAAGTCGAATATGCTACATTCCATCCACCACCACAACCTCCACAATCTTTCTGACTCACTGAATAAAGGGCACACTACTTCCTGCGTTGGCACTGAACATTGGCATTGGACTTAAGCTGTGAGCTGCAGAATAGTAGCATGAACATACCTCAAAGGAATATTGGAATAAAGGAATACATTATCTGAGTTAGGGTATCCAAAATGTAGTGTACATGAAAGAGGCTGCCACTTTTACATGTTTGCCCGTGCCCTGTTTGACCACACCACTGACATGCTGAAATGTTCATGCTAGTAGAACCTGGGCTTCACACTTCCAAAGTGCCGTACACAACATTTTAAAAACGCCGTGGAATGAAAGTATAGAAGGGTGATCTCAACACATGTGAGACTAGTGTTTCCCTCGCAGACAATACATAGAGAGATGTGGATCGTGTGGCCTCCAACCCCCACCAACCTCACACACACACACACACACACACACATACACAGAGCTTCCATCACCCATGCAGCAGTGAGAGAATGATTCATTCCACACTGCTTTTATCTGACCTGAGCCAAGTGTTCTACACACTGCGGTCAGGCCTGCCGAGCGCTTTCTCACTTAGAGATTTCACTGTGTGTGTGTGTATGTGTGTGTGTGTGCCCTCTGCCTTGTTCGCCAGCCCCTCTTACAACCTGTCTCAGAGATAAGAACCGTTGCTTTTTCATTTCAGGAAACTCTCCCTCTCTGTTCTTCCACTCGGGAGCAGAGCGCTGAGGACCGGCGAGGCTTTCCGACTTCATCCTGTCAATACGACGGGATAAGGAGTCCGACTGAAAGTTCATTAATTCCTGAGTAACCTATGCCTGGGCCAGGCTAATACCCCCCTCTCCTCTATTGATGTTGCTGTTCCCAGGGTGAGAGAGCAGCTTTAGCCATGCAGCACACACACGCCTCTGTCTGTCTGTCTTGATCTGACCGTTTGTCTCTACACCTACACTCCCCTCCTCACTCTTCTGTCAGTCAAACAGTGGATGAAGAAATTAAAAGAGCCAGAGAAGAAGGGTAAACATTTCAATTTAATTGTCGAAAAATCTACATGGAGGCTGTGCCAGAGCATTCACTTTGATTCTTTATGGTGTATTTTTGATCCCTTGATTTAATCCCTTAAATCCTTCGAGAGCATTTTGTGACTCTTTCACGTGCACTTTGGTTTGCTATGGTGCACGTGGAGAGCACATTTCAGGCAAAGCACTGAAGTTGCGCTTGCATTTGCTGATTGGCATCAGCCTTTTCATTCATGCGTCACCATCACTGGCTCATTTATCAACTGCTTGGCTACCAGCTGACCAGTAACATCCAATATTCATACAGGTGTACGCAGCGGCCATTAATACCTGACACTATCACTCTGCTGCCGCAGCTCCATCCACTCCCCCCTCATGCGCTAAGCTTTTGGTATTGTCGATTTAAATAAAATCTAATGTTCATGTTTCTGTTTGTTAAGGGGGGATTAGCTCTCTCAGCAGAATCCTCATTGCAGCTCGGATTCTTTGAGAGAGCCCTTTTCACCTAATCTAACTCTGTAACCACCACCTAGAAATGGTCAATTTATTCAATTCCATCCCTGACTGAAACTGTGGTTTCCAGATGAAAACTCCAAAATCTCCACAATGACAACGTTTCATTAACTAATAAATATTTGATCGTTTTAGTTGGATGACAGCTGAAGGCTGAAGTCTGCTGACATTGTTATAGAGTGTTACAGAGTAAGTCCACAGAGGCATGAGGTCGGGGGTTGGATGGGTCAACAAAGCATCAGACACAGGAGACCGCTGGTGTCATTTCCTATTTCAAACCGACAGTCAGAGTTGGTGTCTTTCAAACATGACCGCAATCGTTAACTAACCTTAACCACGTGTTTATTATTGTAACCATGATGACAAAGGTCCCTGAACTTAAAGTCAGTAGTCACTTTAACTCAAACCAAGATGTTTTCCTAAACCTAAGCAAAGCTTAACCAGAGTCTCGTCATATAACAGAACAGTATTTCTCAATGGTGATTTGTAACAGTTTTACGTGGTCCTGCTGATAGTGGCGTCACATCAGAAAACACTTCTTGACTTGTTGGCCAACAGAACCTGAAAATGGCCTCAACCTAGATGGTGAGAGGTGCAAGTAGTCCTTATTTTGAATCATGTACATATAATACCTTATTCTACCCTTACGATGCCACAGATAGAATGTATTGACAACTTAAGTTTAGAGTAGAGAGTAAGGAGCGATTATTAATGGACTAATCCTTCTGAGTTACTTCCCCAGCACTGCTTATAAGACCTTAACCTGCACTTAGAACATCCATCCTGGGTTGGTCTCCACACTAACAGCCCTGTGCAGCATGCAGCCCAAGCAGTGAAGAGGCAGTGGGTGTGGGGTTGTTAGTGGGGGGTGCAGGACTTTGACCTCTGGGGTCACGTTTCAGGAGCCATTTCCAAAGCCTGACATCTGTTGCCTGCCTCTCCTGATCAGGGATGACAAAAGAAGAGAATGCCGGTCTGTGCCCCACACCACCCCTCACCCCACCCCTGCACCACCATCAGAAACATCACAGGTCTGTGATTTGTGATAAGAGCAAAGAGCTCGACACCTCCCACCACTGTTTCACTTGTTTTACAGCTGGAGGTTCACACTGTGCTGCAAGGAAAAGAGAGAGGAGAGTGGGATAGGAAGAAAAGGAGCCATGTTTCCTAATTGAGTATGTTGCCATGTTTAAGAACATGGTGTGTTTTTAAGTGACTGAAGTGAACAGATAGACATGATCAACCAGTCAGCTACCAATGTCACTGAATGAGTAACTGGGAGCAGGCACGGTAATGTTTTCACCCCTCAGATTCCAAATAAATATGAATGTCCATTATAAACATCTTTTGTTTATAAAACTAAAAAGTGTGTTAGTAACATTGGTAACATTTTGGCTACCTCGGAAAGAACAGATGATCAGGTGTGTGTGTTCAGATTGTAGATAGTAGAAGGGTTGGTCAACGCGCGAGGGAGTGCCGTCTCAGTAATAGCAAGAAGGCTGTGAACTGTGTGAACTGGAGCATGTTCTGTGGCGTGTGCCGGTGCCACTGAGAATGAAGGCTGGTACCCCAGATGTCATGGTGAAAGGGCCTGAACTCACCGTGTTTGCGCAACATGTGAAATGCAGAGTGGATGGGGGACATGCAGACCCCTCACTTGTTGAGGTGTTGGATGTCTTTCCTGAAGCTGCACCGTGGAGTGCCTGTTTTTAGCGGTACACAGAATAAAATCCAGCAGCAGGGTATCGATGTTCACTGGATGACTGAGGAGCCTGTCACTGCTGTACCGAAATAATAGAATCGTTCAAGGGTTAATCCACGCCGTCTGCCCCCGTAAACACAGGCAGCCTACGTCCCAATGGGGTTTATGTCTTAACCTACTGAAGGTCTTGTTATTATTTATATAGCCCCGGCATACCATACTACTCCAATTCAGTCATACTGTCATGTCTCTTTCTCTGTTGTTTTAATTCATTATAAGTCTGCACTGTCATTTTTGTTCCATAAATATAATTAAATGAATTGACTGCACGATGGCTTCTGATCGTTTCAATAACTGTGCCCAGCGGCAGCGGGTCTCTCTCTCTCTCCCATGCACAAATTATGCGTTCTCGACCTCACTCCCGAACTCCAAACGGCAGCTGGCATTACTGGGTTTTCACAAACGGCGGCTCACTTGACTGCAGTCAAAAAGCAATCGACATGCTCCAGTTCAAACTCAGCATTCTTGCTACAGTATTACTAAGACGTCATTGATTTTCTTTGCTCCTGCTCTGTCTTCTCCACGGAATTCAAAACTCCCTCCCAACAGTGGATGTTGCCAAGCTGTCACCCCGATTGAGACTGGCCAATAGAGTCTTTTGTAGGTCCCACCCACGAGATTTCAGCTCAACATTTTGGATCCAACTTTTAGATTTGCAAACAAAACTTTTGGATGACATTTTTAATCACAAATTTGTGAGTGTGGATAGATTTGCTCTCAAACCCATTTTTTGATTGCACAATAAAGATACAAAAGTGACTCCACAGAAGTGCACTCATTTGCTTTTTTCAGAGTTCGATGAAAAGATCGATAGTATGCATGTCTATGGATCTGACAATGGCGCTGGAGCCACGATTCAGTGAACTCACCATAGGATAAAGACTGGAAGCAGGGACAAATAGCTAGCCTAGTTCAAAAATCCACCCACCTCAAAATCTCACTAATTAACACGCTGTAATTGGTTTGTGTTCATCTGTACACAAACTGAAATGCAAAAATTTAACTTGTAGCTTGACAGAGATTACATGCGGGACTATGTCTTGGCAAGGCCACATTCAGGTGACTTCCTGGACTCCCCACTGGTTACCTGACAACTTCACTGTAACCACAAGACTCCAGAAAGTCAGAGAAATGGTTCCAGCTCGTAGCTCCCCATAAAACAACAACTTAGTTCATATAAAGTGTTAATCAGTTTATTTATCGGTACAGCGGATTGTAGTTAGTGGGAAAAAGCTGATATATTTTAGTTTCATTATCATCACCACCAACATTCATTGGTCTGATTGATTTCTGATCCTACAAAAAATGCCACATATCCCAGCTGTAAATCTGACATGACTGGTGTATGGCGTTAATGTGTAAGTTCAGATCTGATGATTTAAGTTGCACTGAAATGACAAGCCACAGTGACACTGATGGTGCAATTATCAGGAATTCAGACTAGACCGCAGCTGAAAAACTCTGCTGTTGCCATTAGCTTACCCAGCCCCAAAAGTTATGGAGACAATATGTATGAAAATGAGTCAGTGAGTCAAAATCCTCTTCTCGGAAAAGTGTTTTGTCCCGTAAGCAGCCTGCTGTTCCCAAACTGATGAGAAGCTTATCCTGGGTTTGTGGGCCAATAGACTGCCATTGTGCTTCTTTCGTAGAGGTGTCCCTACTTTGCGATGCAGAGCTGTTTTAATAGTTTCCCAGTGCAGTTGGCATGGTTACCGGTGCAGAAAGGCAGCGACTTAAATCTGCCAGCTGAACCTCAGTGAACCTGCTATAATCTTTGAACAATATCTGTATTAACATCCAACTTCTGCCCAGCTCTCCCTTTGCTGCTTGTTCCCCCGCCTGCTGCACACCTCAGACCAGCACAAAGAGGGTTTTTAACTCTAACAGGATAAACGCCGGTAAAATGGGGGTTCCAACATCATTACCTACCAAAGCCTTCCTTACTGACCCAACCAGCCAGCCACCAGCCATTTCTCTTTTGAATTTTGTAAAAAAAAAAAATAAGGGAAAAAAGAGTGGAGGGGGTTGAGTCTCAGTGTGACAAGCCACCCGAGGCCGCGGTGAGGTTTTGATACAGGGGATGAGAATGGGAATAACAAGGCAGGACAAGGGGCTGATGGTTTACTGGCCCTCTATGTAAATCCCTGGAACGTGTGGAGAAATGTAGCAGGCAATGTGCTAGCGTAAGCCCTTTAGCAGCCGCTGGCCCTGATTAAAACAGCACATTAAGATGCCACAGGCGGCGGAAAGACATCGGCCAACCCCGGGACCAAACTCTGGGTTATTTATTAGCTGGCCCTGCTAACAAGTATCGACTGGCCTGAATTAATGTGCTCTTTCCTCTTTTGCTACTGTTGATGTGTTTAGTGCTACAGCCATTTGTAATGGCGTTGGCCACTCCTCATGACCTCAGCTTACATTAAGATGCAGCATGTGTGTGTGTGTGTGTGTGTGTGTGTGTGGATGGGAATGTTCTGATATGTTGCTTATCAGTGTTATTGCACAGGATTAACCCCAACTTTAACCCTCCATTTAAAGTGTGAACACTACATTGAACTGTATTTATCAGTCATATTTGGATAAGATTGTGTAAAAAGGAGGAGGAAAGGATAAAGTACTCGTTGAAGGGGAATGTCTTTGCTTGTACTCTGGTGCTTTTTAAAATTTCTTTCACCCACGTCAGCAAATTGTAGCCTGTGCCCTATTTCACCTACAGCCTGGTCACCATGCAAACACTGCTGCAGGTAAACCAGATGGAGCAGATGCCCATGCACAGGACTGATTCTAATTTGAGGTTTTTTTTTAGTTACCCCATGACATATTCGAGGAAAACTACAGTTTATTACAAATTTGGTTTTATTTGTGCAGCTCTGACCATCATTTCTTTTGGTTGTGATATTTGTTCTCATCAAAGCGATTGCTGAGATTTGGAAACAACGACTAACTTGCAACAACTGAAGTCAAATGAGTTGTAACACATGCAGTCGGACGATGAAACAGGTTGTGAACAAACCGTCAGGTTAGACAAACTTCTCTGGAAGAGACACAGAAGGTGAACAGTAAAATGATGATCCGCACTGTCTGTTCATCCATCGCAGTTTACAAACCAACTTCCTGGTTCAACTTTGACCTACCATACTTACTGTAGTTGTGGGCACTCATAGTTTTCCTGTGCAGTTTTTAAAAAAATGCATTCAATTGATGCTTTATTTTCTTGCTTTGCTGTGGTGTTTCTGCACTGCATCTCTTTAGGATCATTTATACAATAAACAATATGGTCAGAACTGTGACTTGAAGTGAATTACTTCTGTTGCAGAGAACTTGACCTACCAGCTGTTCTACACCACAGTGTGCACAACCACTGGATCTATGCAAAACTATAATTCATGTGTTCCTCTAATACTCTTTAGCCTTAAAACCAGACACCTAGTCTTTTATGTGAAAAACAAATGCATCTCTCCAATGACAGTATTGGTTATTACAATATAGGAACTTGAGGTTAATTGTGAGATACAGTATGAGATGACTGTATTGTGCTTTAAAAAATGCTGTGCCTGCTAAGAATAAGAAAACATCAATATGTTTTGTCCTTTTACTTTGCAGCTTCAGTTGAAATGTTTCTTTCACTTTCAGCAGGATAGGACTGACAACAGAGCTGTCATTTCAGAAAATTAGAAATAAAGCAAACGGTGCAGGGCTCTCTGTGTGTGCTGCTTGACTTCAGTAGTCTGTAGCCTGACAAAATGTTCAATGACGTCAGTGGAATGAAATATTTTTTTGCCTCTTTTGTTTCTTCCAAACTTCCACGCTCCGAACAATCTCATTTCTCAGCATTGAAACATACAGTCATGTCAGAGCCATTTCCAGCCTCCGACATTTGAATATGTTAACCACTCTCAACCTGTGAGCATCAGCGCAGTTTCACCATGTGTTTATATTTCCAAACAGTTTCAAGTCATAGTTGAGTCAGTTAATGTTCACTGAGAGACTTTAAGGACCATTCTGCTCTGCTAAAATCCTCAAAGAGCATTGCTAAGGCGAGGTCCGGGAAGAGTGACCCTCACAGACCTCCATCTGTTGCTGCCCCATCTCTCCACAGTCGCAGTGTTGCTGCCATCGGTACAGCAGCATCTGACGCGGGTCACAAAAGAAGTCAGGGTTGCGAAACTTAAAGTTGCCTGAACTTAGTTTGTTGGAGTTGGATCCAGGCTGTTTAGCCAGCCGGCAGAGAGCAACAGAAGTGGGGGACAACAAAGATGGACCTTTCGTTCCTCCATATGGCAGGTTGAAAGGGGTCGCCACTGGAAGAGAGAGGGACCGTACATCAGCAGCACTCCGTATTAAGGAGCAGGTTGGTACGCTACAGTAAAGCCTAAGAGTAAAACTCCCTTCTAACTTAGGGAGTTAGAAGGCGTGAGCATTGAGCCAAAATACACCAGAGTTCCAGACAAACGCTGTGTGTGGAAGGAAAGAAGGACTTTTGTCCTGTTTATAACAGATTTATGAAACTCTTTGGGATCCAAGCATTGTGATGTTGGTATGCATTTAAAGTGGCAGCTCTTTAATACCCAAATGTCCCTTATCAGTCTCTTTTGCATAACTGTGTTTTTAAATCTGCTAAGGCTTAGATAGAGAATAATGTTGCGTATGGTGTTACACCAGTAAATGTAGTTTCGATAAAAGCTTAATTGTATGTGTCAAACTGAATGAATCTGAAGACCCACCCCTCCTATAATAATGCACCCTAAAAAGCTGACAACATCGACATACATCAAGCTGCTGAGTGGAGCCTTTAAGGCCTCACTATACTTACTGTATACAAACTAGTTGGCAAGTCGTTTCCATCCACTCCTGTGGTGTGAATATGAGTTTATTGGTTGGAGATAAACAGCTGGTGGAGCTAATTCTCCAGTCGCTGCCATTAAACCATTGCAGAAGAAGAAGACACAATGAGATGACATCATTAAAAGAGATCCAGTCAAAGCTCATACAATGGAAAATATGACGGAAATATGACATTTGACTTGAGAAGGTTACAGTCTCCTCATCGCTCCACATAGATCTGATTTATTCACTAAGTCTGTTTCCATTTCACTTATTTTGCACTTATTTCACGCATTTTGACTTAGTCAGTGTAAAAACTTTTTTAGGATATTTTTTTCAGAATTTCAGACATTTACACTTCATTTCTTTATGCACAAATTGAAGTTGCGCATAAAAACAGGTGACAAGCACTTAGTCTGACGCACACTGCAGCCTTTAGTGTCCATTATTGTGCACATTGGCCTGAGCTGATTGTTACAGAATCTTTTATTCAGGAAATCCACACTTGACGTGGGTCTACTCAACCTGGGTAATCTAAGTTGCAGTTTCACGTGTCTCCTTCTGTAGAGCACATTTATTCTCTCTCATTCATCCAAATTTTTGTACTTTTCATCTCCCTCTTCTTGGATTTCTCTAAATATTTAAATGTCAATATCATAAAATTTATTTCTATCCTTAATAGAAACTTCTGCATCATCATCCATTATGTGGATGCTCCCATGGGGGAAACGAAAAGTGAGGTGACCACACTGGGAGAATGGGAACTTCATCCCATGAAGATAAATAAAGGATTGGAGACAAGCAGCAACTGTGTTCATACCTATATTTAACTTTCTTTGGTGTCATCTGACAGTTTGGACCTTTTAGTGGTTTCATACAGTGCAAAGTGTGTCACTTTGCATCCTGTTTTGAATCAGCTGTCTAACCTGAGTGGCTCTACGGAATGTATGTTAAACAAGCTGCTGAGCAACCTGAAGGCCAAAATACTAGAGGGGATAACAAACTCAGAAAGAAATAATCAAAAGTATACTCAGGAGCAGGGCTGATCCCAAATTTTAGAAGTGCTATCATGAATCCAAATCCCCCAGCACAACCCACCTATGAAATAACTGTAATATTGTGAGTATCAAATAAATTTAAAAAAAATCACAAAATTCAGCGTATTATTTATTCATTAAGCTTTAATATTATGCCCTTTGCAAATGTTCTATCTCCCTACATTAGCTCTAAAGGTTGTTTCTCTACCCTGCTGCGTACCCTTGTAATTTAATTAATTTAATTTGTGTTTTTTGTCTAAAAACAGTAAAATTTCAAGATATTTACTATTTATTAAAAAAAATGTCTGAATGAGTCTTTTAAAATTGCAACATGTGTAAAATATATGTATTCATGGAATGTATTTTGGTGTCATGTAACCCAAATTACACCAAATATTACCGGGCACATGACCTTTTCTGTAGGGTTCTACTCCACTAGTAACAAATGAGTCCTAATAATATGACTACATCTTGTTTATCATGTGTACCGGGAGAACAAACAATATAGAACACCTAAAAACTTCAAGTAAGCATTAGAACAAAATGTACTGGCTTGTGTTTGATCCAGTGGCCAGGTACTGTATGCATTATTCAAGTAGATGTATCTTAACGGTGTTGTATTATACGACAAAAACCTGTTCACTGGAAGCCGTTCCATCTTTTCAGTATGAAAACAAAACAATCCATTTGAAACCTATTCGCCCCAAACAGCACAAACACCTATTACGTGACTAAGTTCCTCGGAGAAAGTGGCTTCTTCAAGGTAATACGTAAAGGGCAGTTGGCATCTTTACAAACCCCTGAATGTCACCCGTTCCAGCGGATTGACAAAATAATATGCACCCATCGCTTTCTGCCTGCGGATGGAAAGAGAATAGAAAAAAAAACATAAAGGAAAGGACGCAGGGCGCATTTGGGCTTTTTTTCCCCCTCTCTTTTTAATCAGAGGAGGAAGACTGACATGTCCAATCATAACAAAACATCAGCTGGTAAATGGGCCTTCGCAATCACTGTCAGCCAGCCTCCATTAGAAAGACCCCCTTTCCTGGACATCAATCAACGCTTTATGGACTGATTCCTTCATTCATTATTTAATTACAGCTATTTCTTTATTTATTTAACCACTGAAGACTTTTTTGTGAGGCTTAATCACTTCTTTGTTGGCAATCACATTCTTACTTCTTGTTTATGTCAGTTTTTTTCTTTCTTTTATCCTTTTTTTGGTAATAACTTTGTTCCTCTGTTCTGTCCCCAGTGAATAAAAGCTGGGAGAGAACAGCAGCGCTGGCCCTATCACCACCTACAACAACTAATGAAAGCTCAAAGGAAAGCGGTCAAAGCAGAGTGTCAGATATTTGATCAACTTTGGACGCACTCAAAGTGATCAGCTAAAACAACATCATTCTGCTCTCTAATTCCAGTACATTCGATGAACACACACAAAAAAAACAACCTCCCAAAAGTGGCGAGCCCTCTGCAGAAATCACATGCAAAATAGCCAACTGTGGAAATCTGGAATTATTTCCTGAAATTAAGCCCATTAGCCGTGAAATTATTTGCTTTCATTTAAGACGCCATGCAATCCAATTTGAGGTGGCACGCGTACACTACATCTCTTTCCAATTTCCCACTGATCCCCTGGAACTGAACATCCACAAAAGAAGCGGTTTGGGTCACCTAAGTATAGAAATAAGAGATATATCCTACTGCGAATCAGATTGGAATGGAAGATTAGCGAGGCTTTATCATGATATTCATTCAAATCCCCTCCGAACATCAGCAGCCAGCTCGCTTTTTCCTCCAGTTAACACTTGAGCAAAGTTTCAGAGGAACTTAAAGGAGCCACAAAGCAGAATGCTACGATCAGCTGATGCTGATGGATTTGTTGGATATGGACTATTACTGTCATTTACATAAATACCAGAGAGGGTTGGATCAGTGCAGTCAGAGTGTGTCATTAATCGTATTAGGATTAATCATGTCTGATTTGGATTACAGTTAGGACAAAACAGGTGAGGTGTTATTTGAGGAGGAACTAACCTCAGGTCAGATGGAGATTTACTTTTTCACCTGCAGCAACTGGGCTTACACTTATGTGGCTTGGTTTCTGATATAGGCTAGGGGGTTCCAATTGACTTACATGAATTATCAAGTAGGCAGTCAGCATTGTTTGTTGCATTTGATTTCTTTTGTCAGTTATGTTTGTCTAAGGCAGCTCAGTGGTTATGACTGTCGCCTCACAGCAACAAGGTTCTGTGTAGGAACCTGCCGGCCGGCTGGGGCCTCTCTGTGTGGACTTTGCATGTTCTCCGTGTGCCGAAGTGATTTTCCTCTGGATGCCCCACTTTCCTCACACAATCCATGGACATAAAGGTAGGTTAACTGGCAACTTTAAATGTGCCCCGTAGGTGTTGTCCTGGGTGTACGCTGCCTCTTGCATAATGTCAGCTGGGATCGTCTCCTGCCCACTGCGTCCCTGCACAGGGTAAGCATGTATACATAACAGATTAAATATTAATTTAAAGATAAAATCCCGAAGATTTTCTTTTAAATTAACGTTTGTTAATGATGCAACACAATGGTGAACTGAGCCTGTGACCCACTGATGAAAGCCCTTGCATTTGCAGTATTACGACCCGGGAGTCGGGAGCGACTTTCCCGGAAAAAAAGGCTTTTAACGTAACAGTCTCGCTCTTCAACTCACCTGTGTGTGAAGCGGCGTACTGTTTTTAGCGTTGTGAGTAAACGGTTACTATGGCCGAACAAACAAAGAAAAGATCGAAGACTACAGACGAGGAAACTGAAACTGCAGTGAGGTCCAAAAATACACCTGCAATAACCGATTATTGCCATAAGTGCCGTGAAAGACAACGAAATGAAAATCTTCAAGATTACAACTTTAAAACCAATGAGATTTCTATTCAGTAGGTGGGTAGTCCTGTTTCAAAGTCCTATTATCCCAAAAATATGTCTTTTCGGTTGAGATCTAGTGTACAGTGACGGCCCAAATGTTCTGCTAGTGGTATTTCGATTATGAAAAACTGTGACATTTCTGATCAATATCAACTCACTTCAGTGGAATCACCTCGAGCAGTATAAATCTGAAGAGTTCATTTTCTAAACAGATAAAAG
Organism: Oplegnathus fasciatus; assembly: GCA_003416845.1. Taxonomy (NCBI): domain Eukaryota; kingdom Metazoa; phylum Chordata; class Actinopteri; order Centrarchiformes; family Oplegnathidae; genus Oplegnathus; species Oplegnathus fasciatus. The sequence continues at coordinate 166,767 of NTHP01000475.1, forward strand.
CCTTAAAATAAATACCAATACCAGTCTGATTGACGTTCCCTTGAGTGCACAATAAAAAACGATGATTTATGAAAATAAATGAAAGACATATCTGTTCTGGCAAATGTGCCGTCACAGAGTTCAACTTTGGTGAACACACAGATTTGTTCCATGACAGTAACAGCAGCAGTGCTGGGGAGTCCAATAGAGGAAGCTATCATGTTAACCGTGTCACACCACCATTCAATGTTATGTAACTCTGCTCTGATGGAGAATAATCCACAAACACAAGTAGTCACAATGGTGAGACCAGTCACGTAAAGAGATACTCCACCCAAAGTCTGTCTTCCAGTATCAAACACTCAGACACCTGTAGCTGGAAAGTGGATTAAAGCTGCTCTTTCAGCTCTTCTATTTAGACGTATTTCATCAAAACTATGACTGTTTGCAACATACTGAGCGTATGAATGGACAGTGGAGATGTGGATTATGCTGCAGGACTGAATGTTCCTATTTGCGTTTTGATATGTTTTTCTGCTGTGAGAACTCATCACTGTTGGAATCCATTGTAACTGACATGGCACCAAGCTGACCAAAGTTGCTGTTATCCGCCAATGTTTTTACAGCTACCTTGTAAGCCTACAGGATGACAGATTTAGATTTGGAAGTATTTTCGCATGACAACAGTCAAAATAAAGATATACAGATGAATACAGGCACAAAGTAAGAGCCAAGCCCTGCCAGTAGAAGGCCGTTAGCACAGGTGTTCTTCTGGCAACTTATTGCCATCAGTTGTGGTTTGTCAACACCGGATGTTTAGTTCAAACAAATGAAAAGACTAAACGAGTGCATGCATCCAATCCACCAGCAGAAGACACTTAGATAGGGGTTCATAAGCCACATCCTGTGACTGAGTGACAGTGCGGGATGTGCCTTTACAGGCGAGCAGTGGGCTCCAACCATCCAGGGCCATGTACTCACTGCTAGTTCACAGTACAGCTTTTTGTCACTGAACCTGACAGGAGGACCCAACATCTGCCCAACAGCTATCGATGGAGGGAGACCAGTGGACGACAAGGTAGAGGTCCAATGGAATGCAGATAGGTACACCTCCTCCCCCATCCCCTCCGCCTGGACTCCTACATTAGTGAGATTGCTCCCGTTTGCAGGAGGTGAAAGGGCCGTCCATCTCCCTCTGTCTCTATGCAGTTAAGCAAATAATGAGTGTAGTGTGTTCTGCTTTTGCATCTCCTTCTCGCAACAAAAACTCACCCATTGAGTCAGAGCAGTGTATGGAGGCTGCAGGGCTGGTGGTAGCTACACCGCTACACCTCGACTCAAACGTATTTTAGAGGAAAATATTGTACTCTTTGACAGCTATAGTTACTGGCAAAATTCCACATTAACTTTTCATTCAAACATATGATCAGTAGCTGAAATACAATGCATTGTTGTAGTTTAAACTACCCAACAGTGTATAAAGTAGTTGATCTATGTTGCTTGAGGTAATTTATCATTAATAAGAATATAATATATCGTTGCTGTCCGATGATAAACGGGTATACCATGCATGAGCGTGAAAAAACTCTTTTTCTCAGAAACGTACAAAATAAACATAAAACACTGTAATTAGACACATTTAGCACCACAAATGAAATCTATCTTCACACAGTCATCAGTTAACTGTTTAATATTTTAAATGGACTTACATGGATTGTTGTGATAGTAAGTGGACATGCTCGTTTTTTATAACGGCTTTCAATGGCGTCTGGTTAGTTCCAAGCCTCCCGTCTCCTGTTTATGTCCCACTCAGATGGTAAACTATCGATAGCAAGGCTACTCTACATGTTTACTACAAAAACATTCCTTTTGGCCAAAAAGCGTCCGTAGGGTATTAACATGCTTCGATAAGAGAAACTGCAGTGTTTGCCTCCAAAAGTTACCGATAGTCTCTATTCAACGGCACACCTTCTGGTGCTATCAAAGCTCAATAAGAAGCTATTGAATGTTTCAAATGCCATGTTAATCATTTAATCATCATCATCATTCATAGTGCCATCCGCGTTGCACCTAGTGGATAGATGGATGGAAGAAATTAGAAGGGAAAAGAGGGACAGTGGACCGAGATGGAGGAGAACAAATATGTGTATGTGTATGACAAAATACCTGATTGCTCGGAGGTCATACGCTTTTTCCCGGGCGGATGGACTTGCAGATGTTCACTTGGCTGAAGTCCGTGAAGAAACTGTGCCCACGTACCTCACATGGTATGGCCTGGGATTGGAGCGAGCTCCCCGGATCACTGCAGCGTACTCAACCGGAACGTAGATGTCTCTGTCCCTCAACCTTCTCTCGATCACACTATGCACAGCGTCGCAGCTTGGGGCAGAGCAGGAGTCCCTTTAGATCCATACATGCCACCAAAGGTCATCTCACCTGCCTCTTCTTTGTCCTTTTGCTTCACAGCTCGTGCTGTGTCTTTTTTAATGCAGTGCTCCTCCCATGTGGCAGCTTCGATGTTTCCAGCCTTGAATGCACAGCAGGTATTGCACTGGTCTTTCTTCGGTTGAAAAAGAGACATATTTAAGTTGTTGAAAATGCTGGAGAACACTTGATGCCATGTTCTGCACAAGAGCGCTTATACTCTGTGTTGAGGTGACTGAGGGACTTGAACACAGGCTCCGGGTACATCTTCAACGAAGAGGACTTACAGTAGTGCAATGAAACTTTTGGAAGGAAGGAAGGTCTTCAGGAAGTCCTGCTCTTCTGTCCTCACCCTCACTCTCTCAGTCTTCTCAGGACTTTTTCTTCCCGGACGAGCCTCAACACCCGAGGAGTCCTCTTCAACTCCTTCTCCTCCTGATTACAAGAAAAACAGAGAAAAGAAATATTCTGTAAATGGATGTTGTTCTCAGTCTCTGTCTCAGTGTGTGTGTCTGTCTGTGTATGTGTGTGTGTGTGTGTGTGTGTGTGTGGCTGAACGCAAACAGTAGCAAGCCAACTAGCAAACATGCAGCATTCACTCTTCCACAACACTACTGCATTTCAGTCAGACAACTCACATTGAAATGTTTATTACAGCAACAGACCATAGTTAGAGTTTGGCGTCTAGACCTCATCACTCCCAACAGATATGTTTACATAGAAATATGGGGAGTGATGAGCAAATATCTTAACCCCGCCCCCGCCAGAGCCTACAGGTGGATGCAGGGGTGGTGGTGGGGCTGAAGGAACAGGCAGCAGTACTGACACAGGGCAGCAGCAGCAGCACTGACAGGCACAGGGAGAGCTGGGACAGTTTTGCAGCTTAAATAGACCGCCAAATTTGGGAGGGTGTGTTTAGTGGATTGTTGTGGAGAGTGAGGCATTCCACATGTGTATAGCAGTGCATCTCGAGTTGCCTGCCTGAACTAGCTTGCAGGCGTCGCTCCATTAAGTGCAACATACACACAAACACACACACACTTTTATGTGTGCATCAGAGTATGTCTGTTATTTAGGGCTGTTTTACTATTACTTCTTAGTCCATTCTGATCTGTGAAGCACTTTGAGTTGCATTTTTTTAATAAAATGTTCTATACAAATAAAACTATTTGTTATTCCATCCATCCAGTATCTATACCGCTTATCCTTTTAGAGGGTTGCAGGGGGCGAAAGGCGGGGTACGCCCCGGACAGGTCGCCAGTCAATCACAGGGCCGACATATAGAGACAGACTCACACTCATATTCACACCTACGGGCAATTTAGAGTCACCAGTTAACCTAACATGCATGTCTTTGGGTTGTGGGAGGAAGCCGGGGTACCCGGAGAAAACCCACGCAGGCACAGGGGGAACATGCAAACTCCACACAGAAGGGTGGGTTCAAACAGGCGACAGTGCTAGCCACTGCACCGCCGTGCCGCCCACTATTGTCATTATTCATAATAATAATAATAAAAATAATAAACACCTTTTCCATTTCCATTTCCAGATTCAACAACAGCAGGAGAATCAACCTGGTCACATTCGAGTGCGTCTTGAAAAGATAAAGAGGAACACATTTAGTACACTGAATGCAATGTTCACATAATTCAGTGATGCTACAGAAGGCGTTTGCCTCCTTTTTTTCCCCTCAAACCTCCTTCCTCACTGCTGACTAGTGCCCTTGCCTCTGCCTCAAGTGCCCTGTCGTACTTTACATTTACCAACGCACAAAGCGCCTCTTATGAGAAAGACATATAACATATAAGGTAACGTATCAGTAAAAACATGATAAAAAAAGCTTTGGACTGCTAACATTAGCTACATAGAGCTGAATACAATATCTGTGGTTATCCTGGGCATCACTTGATGCAAAAACGACAACATTAGCCTAGATGCTGTAATCATTTTGAAGTCAGCCAGGTATCCACGAAATAAAACGTGTATGTTTATGGACATGGCAAATAATCTGATATATAGGTAATGTTAGTTGAGGTCGACAGCGGCAAACCCCATGTTTATCCAAGCATATATATCAGTGTCAACAATACTATTCTAGTCTTTTTTCTTTTTTTCTTTCTTTTTTACAGGCCAACTGGGGGCAGCGGAACAAGCCTAAAACACAAAACTTAAAATGTATCACCTTCTAAAGTTGTCATGGCGAACAAGTTAGCAAACAGTTTCCACATATCCAGCAGTTACAGAGCAACATTAACACTCATTTGGAGTCGTGTTTGTGTCCACCTGATAGATGCAAGTCCAATATTCTCTCTCTTTTAGCTCTGTTTTTGGTCTCCACCAACTCCTGAGAAAAATATCTGTCTCTTTAGCTGCTAAATGTTCCACTATGTTCACAAGCTAGTCTCTAACTGTGTCTGTCTGCTGTTTGGTGCTGGGCACCTATGTACAGTGGGTATATCGGAGCTTTGCCACTGAAAACAGCTGCCTGCTGCTGCTGGAAATTAGGTTAAAGAGAACAGAGTTTGTGGACCAGAAAACCAAAACAATGAGCTAAAAGAGGCTAAAAAGTGTAGAGCTGGGGTAACTGCAGTTGGATGATAATTCTCTGCAGGTTTGTCAGTATGAGTGACCTCTCACATTACATATAATCATTTGATTCATTGTTGATTTAAGAATACTGATTATTGTAGCTGTAAGTAAAGAACCACTTATACCTACAGTATTTTGCAAAGTAAAGCCTGGATTTCCACGTAATTTGTTGGGGATATTTACGATCTTCAAAGAATGGATCCTAATGTTTTGGTGAATTTCTGACCTTTTCTGACCACCTCTGTGGTGCCCCCATCAAGCCAAAATTTCCACTTGTACACAGGATTTAATGCACAGATTGACTTTAAGTTTGTGGCCAACAGTATAAATCCGTGGCCATTCAGCAATGTAGAATGGTATTGTGTGTCGTGCCAAAAGGCACTTCAACCATTGTAGAGGAGAAGGAGAGTGTTACTTTCTCTACCCACATTTTCTCATCCAGTCAAGGGATTTGAACGAGTACCTTTCCAGTCACAAACAAGCTTATAGCTGAGGTAAAAGGCATCCTGTTTAATGGAATGGAGCAACATGTAGAGGAAATGCAGGGAAAGTGTGTGTGCATGTGCGTGTGTGTTAATCAGTGGCACGCTTGTCGCCATGGCACTGTCGCCACTTTAATTTTGTTATCACAGGCAGTCCAGCGAGGAGGGCACCTTTAAACCAGATTAACATTTGCTTGTGCGTTACATAAGCAAACACCGGGGCCTTGATCATGATTAAAATAAGAAGGAAAAGATTATCGCAGCCAGTTTGTCATTCAGACCCTCTGAGACAGTTTTCCAGCTTTTTCCGCTTTTTCCTCAATTCCTTTGTTCTCAATGTCATTTAGACCTTTGTGTTTTTAGTGCCAAATATTATTCATGGTGGCTGTTACTCAGGTTGTGGCTTATTAAATCTGACTTTAGTTTTAATTAGCACTATAGGTGAGTAAATGAAGTACCCAAAGCCTGGCCCAACAACACATGATACTGAAAGAAATTACACAGACATAGCTTGTATTAATTAGATTGATAACTGACCATTAAGTCATAAGTCATTTATACAATATGCTTAGTCACTACATCACCAACCTGCTAACACTACAGATTTAGCCAGAGCTTTCCCATTGGACCAGGGCTTCAGACAGATAAGATTAGGTATTTTAAACTGTAACAGACAGAAATGGCTTAAATGGAATGCGTGGGCCACCTTTGCATCAGAAATGATCCATCTATCCATTCCTACATCCATCTACATTCCCAGTTTAACAGTCTGAAGCACCTCAACAGGGGGCATCCACACATCTTGATGCGCAAACCATATCAACTGACTCCTTTCAACCAGAAAGCACATGAGTGGATGTTGGTGATCGTGTGAAAGTGGGATTGTTTAAATTGTAACATGCTGCCTTGTGTTGTAATGATTGAAAACCCAAGATTGCAGCTTTTAATTCTTCCCAAAAAGCCTCAAATACCATTCTGACAGGCCACACCTTAAGATTACCACATGGAGAGGATGATTATATGGAGAACCTTAAGGCTCTGTCCTGTGTGACCTACTGTACTTTTTAGTCTTCATCTGTTGCTATCCAGATGACACCCAACTCTATGTAGCTGTTGATCCTGATGACCTGAGACTTCTCTTGAAATCATACAGAAAGATGCGGCCACAATTTTAAGTGGAACAAAGAAAAGAGCTGCACTGGCTTCCAGTTAGCGTTAGGATACAGTCTAAGATTCTTGTACTTGTCTGTAAATGTATTCAGGAACTTGACCCAAAATTTTTGGTATGATGCAAAGATATATCCCTTGTGGATTCCTTCAGTCCACAGTCTCTCTGTTCCTTGGCATTACCAAAAACTAAGACAGAGACCTACTATGAAACTGTTTTCTGTAGTCCTGTATGAAACGTTAGGCACTTTGACCAGCATTTTGCATGTGAAAGATGTTAAAGGATACTGACCTTCATTCATCACTCAACATTTTCGTATATTCTGTAAGGAGGGGTTTTATTTATAGTTGGGTGATGGAGAGTCAGACAGTCATGAACACCTACAACTACTCTGTTTGATTCTGCCATAGGAAAATCAATACTTTCCTTGTTTTGTTGATGCCTGGGGGAGGCAACCCTCAAAACCAACCACCCTCAACCTCCCTGAGCCATACACATACCATACACTCTGAAGACAGGTTGAGGATATTTCCCTGCTCATCAGACCAATCAATAGCCACTTACTGTAAACTACGCAAGCACAAAAATTAACAGACAGGGAAGTCTTATGTTCCTCTACAGTATCATGGACATGCTGGCTGTTCCCCCAGCATATCCACTGAATCTGTATGAATGGAACAAAACAGCCCATATATATATAAGAAAATTCAAGTTTGAGAGATCTTATATCTGGTTTCTCATAAAATCTTGAAAATTTCAGACTTTCAGTGAATGCAGCCTTGTTTTGAAGGGTTGCTGGAATTTTGGATGTTCCCAGCTGAAATGCATGTTAAATCAATAGCACTTCTTAGAAGTACTAGATAGTAGTAGTAGCAGAAGTATCAAACACCAGTGGAATTCAGAGGAAACCCACATGAATACAGGAAGAACACTAACACCCATCACCTTGTTAACCAGGTTCATAGCATGTTGCATTCATAAATCCCAAAAGAAGGGAGAAAAAACACCACGCTCCTATAGTTGTGAATGAGTTGGGTTGAAATTTTGAAAAAATTACACATCTCTGTGATGGCCCTCTGCAGGGCAGTAGTGAGGATTTTTATAAACAGTGAGGTCATGAATCCAAGTACTTCTAGTGCACAATCATTTTTTTGGTCTTTTTGTTTATTAAATTAACTTGTGTTTTCTGTACATTTGATTTACAGAAAATATAAGACAAAGAAAAGAGCACATGTGACATTCACAGAGAATTAGAGAACCTATGTTGGCACTATGCATCCTGCCCACATAGAAAATGTCAATCACAAGCCTCTGCAGCAATGATGATAAAGCAGACAGACAGACACCATCTATGTTCTTTCGGTAAGGCCACCAGTGTCCAGAGATGGGAAAGAAGGTAAAGTAAAGATTGATGGTACAAACTGATTGCTCATTTGCCATTATACAAAGCAAATGTGTTATTTCTTGTAATGCCTCAAAATGCTTTCAAAATCTGACCGAGGAGCTAAAACATGCCTTGTATACACATACAGTATGACACACATATTTTCTTCATTTCACAGCCTCAGGTTTTCTCCTCAAGTCTTCAGGATTTCATTTTTTATGGCTGCTTATAGACTAAGCCTGAATTTGAACCAATTGTAAAATCACACACAGTGAGAATTAAGTTAACCACTGGACATCATCACATAGCTACACTTTGGATCTTCTGTCCAGGATTATCAACACAACCCAGCACACACACTTACATACACACAAACACCGCCCTACCACCTGCCTGGTTCCTCCACCCCCACTGTCTGGCATTCCCCTGTACACAGACCCCCCCCAATCCCCTCCATATGCCTTAATGATGACCTGCTAAGGCCTCCTTTGGCTGAATAAAAAGGGATAATTGGCTATCATTGTCTTCCCCCGGCACTGTGGCAGCAGTGGCGGCAAAACGCTGGTGTCCAGATGCCCAGACCCTGGCTCTCAGGGCCTTAATTAGAGTGAACCTGAGGACCAGGAAAAGGCCAATTGGAACCCCCCCCCCCC
>NTHP01000475.1:175467-185635 GCA_003416845.1 Oplegnathus fasciatus
CACACACACACACCACTACACCACTACCCACTTTATTTTTTTTCCTATCTTCTCTTATTTGCCGGCTTTTCCTTCTGTATTCGCCCCATCTGTCTGAATGCTGGTGAAGAAGTTGGGGGTGGGGGGAGTCAGAGGCTTCCTTTCTATTTTCTCAGGGCATGTGTGTGTGTGTGTGTGTGTATGTGTGTGTGTGTGTGTGTGCGTACTAAAACATGCACATACAAACATATAAACCCTTCACAGACCCATATGACCATATGTCCGCCTTCCTCTATTCTGTTATCAGTATAAAAATACAGCACACACACACACAAAGTTATGATCCCATTAAAGCTTTAGTCATTCCAGTCTCATTATGATCTATTAATTTGTGGAACATTTTCATAAAACTCAACAAACATCACTGCCCCCCAACCTTTTTGGCTTTTGATCCCTTCAAAAAAAGGAATATCTACTAAAGTAAGTACCCAATTACTGGACACTTTGGCGTCTTAAAGCCTTTTAAATATACATGACGCTTCTAAAAACCCTTAAAATGAAATTCATTTTTGCTATATGGCAGTAGTTCATCCCATAGGGACTTGGCTCAGGCATTAAAAAGCGTTCATAATATCACTTGAGTTCCAATAGTCAACCAGCTGGTGGGCGCACGTTGTTAGCAGTTGCTTATTTCCGTCTGTGATTTGAGTAGTCCCTTCATTACTCCATGACTCTGTACGTTACTCCAAGTTGTGATCCGAATGACGGAGTAATGTATGGAGTGTTCAGGTTGCAGGACTAGCTAATGTGAGATAGACCCCCCATCCTCTTTTACAATGTGGGACAAACACAACACTGAATGTACAGGGGGCTGCAAATGATTCAGCAGGTGTTGAAATAACATGAAAGTAATATTACAAAGTGAGGTCCAGTGGGAATAAGTGATAACCTTATCAAGTTAAGTTAACTAGCTGCTACTTTCTGAATGTAATACAAACACAGTACATAACCAACATGCTGTGCGCTTGTTAAAAAAGGGGAAAATGTCTTGTGTTTAGGATATACAGGGCTATGACATGCTCCAGTCAGTAGCGCACCATACAGGTTGACAGATCGAGTGTCTCCTAGCAACACCAGAGGCTTGAAGTTTAATCGCTGTTTTCACCAATATGTCCGAAAACAGTTTATCCTCTTCTGTTTCAGTAATAGAAAAATATGTACAATATCCGCAGCATCATTATAGTTTTATTTTCTCACACAAAAATTGAGGAGAATTTCTGTTCAACTTTAAAGAGGCACGAAGAGCTGCAAGATCCAGCATTTCAGAAGAAGAAGCAAAAATTAAGAATATTAAAAAACAAACACACAACAAAAAGAAAACAATACTCATCTAGTGACCCATCGAAATAATCTTGGGAGCCCTTGAAGGGTCCTCCCCTCCATGTTGGGAACCACTGATCAGTGGTTGCCTACACTTTTGACAAACAACCTGAAGTCTTGCATGGAGAACAGCCTATACTTATGTTATCAGCTGAACGGGGATTACATTTAAACAGCTGTATTAGCCCATACTGCATCTACCTGTGTTCCTTCCTGTGCAGTGGAACCCAGTAAATGCATGCTGTCATGATCAGATTACTTATTTGGGGTTTATGAAAGCTCAGGTCCATTAAGTATTGTGTGTGTGCTGGCAGGAAAAGCTTGAGGGAATAATTGCTCAATCTGTGAATTAATTCAAGTCCTCCATAAGCAATATTTAGCTGTGCAATTTAAAAAGCATAACAGTGTACCATCAGGTATCAATGGTATTCAAATGACCTGTAGTCTCCTTCGTTTCTGAAACAGAATTGTGGTGAATTTACAAATGCATCTCAGATTAATCAGAGTTAATGCTGCTGCATGCTGTAAAAAGGGACCTTTTAGCATGGTAACCAGGCATCCTTACATGTATTTACATTATTCATGAGGGCGATTTGGATAATGCTGCCTCTGACTATTACTCCCTCTATGGTGTGTTAACATGTATTAAGAGTGATTTGATGAGATGTGGATTCATGGGGAACGGGGGTGTCGATTACCACTGGAGTTAATAGGGTTGAGTGAGCAAATGGTGCGAGCAAATTTCATGCAGTTCGCACTCATGTAACATTAATGTAATTCTTTAGGAACAAGACTTTTAAATCCCTGTTATAGCGCCATGCACATCTGATTTAAAGCAGCTACTAATCAATTTTGAGGAGATTTAAAAGAGCCAGCCCTACTAGCATGCTAACCTGTGTGAAGTTTTGGTAAGTTTGAGCTTCTATAGATGTTAATTGGCTCCTCAGGATAAACCACACAACAGAAACAAAATACCATGATACATGCATGTTAACATCTACAGAATACAATCAGCAAAGTGCTTATCCATGTGAGTAGCAGTCCTCGTAGCTGTTGGTGCTAGATGCTACTTCCTGCTGCATTCTCACACTCTGTGAGTCCTCTTGTTTTGTGTCAGGTTGTGTAAATGTCTGCCTAATAACTGTTTTGTTGTCTTCATCTGCGTTGTTTCATCGTGCCATTCCCACCAGAATCAATCAACACCTCTCAGAAATGGCAGAAAGCCACAAAATAATGTCTGCTTTGTGAGTTTGACAACTTTGTCACTATCAGCCATCCGGTGAGGAAAAGGACCTGAAAACAACCACAGGAGATTTTAACAACTGAAGTGCCAGGCATAGCAGTAGATTTAATACAGCAGGTTTAAGAACAAATGAAATCATAGTAATCTGTGTAGAGAAACTGTCTTCCTTATGGAGGTCAGAGGTCAGCTTTAACACCTGGTGTCAGCGAAGACCTGACCTGGACTCACCACACCAACACCATTACATACACAGCCAGACAACAGCTCTTCCTCCTCTGCAGATCAACATGTACTCCAGGATACTCTGCAACTTCTACAGATGCACCATAGAGAGTATCCTGACTGGCTGCATCACCGCCTGGTATGGCAGTTGCACCACTCTCAACCATAAGGCTCTACAGAGGGTGGTGATAACTGCTCAGCACATCACCAGAACGGAGCTGCCATCCATGGAGGACCTCTACACCCAGTGGTGGAGGAAGAAGGCCAATAGGATCATCAAAGACCTCAACCACCCCAGCCACAAACTGTTCTGCCTGTTGCTGTCTGGCAGATGGTACAACAGTATCCGGTCCCGCACCACCAGGCTCAGGGACAGCTTCATCCGGTCCCGCACCAAAAGGCTCATCCTTCAGGGCATAAGACTCTTCCGTTTATATATATTTATTAAGGCCCCGATCAGACAGAGCGCGTTTTGCTGCCTGAAAAACTGCCTTTTCAGTTGAAGATTACAATTTAATAAAAGAGCAGCTCACTGTGTTTTTTTAATTGTTGCTAGGCAACCGCAGAATCAACTTTCTTTAGCCTAACCGTGATTTTGCTGTTAAGTAAACTCACAGATCTGTAGCCTATGTTTTATTTTGGCTAGAAACATCTGCATAAAAAATGGACAGGCGGAGGGCACTTGATCTGGCTCTGATGGAGGGTGAGAGGCTGTTCAAAAATAGTACGCTGGACACAGGGACATGGAGATCTGTCCTGCCGAAGTGAGTTCGTTGGTCCTGCCTAGCAGCTGAGCATTTGTTTGCGGTAGGTTACGTTTGTTTTAATGGCAACGGTATATTTTGGCCTCTCAATTAATCCGATTGGACAGTAGGAAAAACGCAAATGACGTCGGGCGCTTTTCTGTTCTGAGTTGAAGTTTTTTCAACTCGAGGCGCTCAGGGTGCTCCTGCAAAAACGCGAGGCGCTCCGGGCACCTAAAACGCAAGGAAAAAGACCTCTCACTGCAAAAACCATCTCCTCTCAGGGCCTAATACCCTTTATACCTTCATACATCACCGTAAATATATATATATATATATGTACAGAGAGAGAGAAAGAGAGAGAGAGACAGTATATAAATATTTATTAGTGCACAAGCTGTGTAAAATCCTGTTCTTACCTTCTTACCTGTCCACAACCTGTCTACATTACACTTTTTTCATTTATCATTACTGTACACCTGTCTACCACAGTATTCTATTATTTTATTTTATTTTATTTTATTTTATTTTATTTTATTTCATTTCATTATATTATATTATATTATATTACATATTGCCCAGGCCATTGATTCTGTTGTAACGGGGCAAGTAACATGAGTGGTCAGATGATCAGACAGGTTGTAAACAAACCAAGAGTTTAGCTGGATTAGCTGCCACTCTGATTGGAGATAGAAGTGAAAGTGAGTGCACCGGGAATGTTGATAACAATCCCTCACTGCACAGGAATACTGTGTGAGTCACAACTACGGCAAGTGCAGTAGGTCAAAACTGAGGCAGGAACTTAGACTGTAAACTGTGATGGATGTTTACAGTGAGTAATAATTTTACCGTTCAGCTTTGTTTTCTCTTCCAAATAACATTTCCAAATAATTCCAAATAAAGTTTTTATGCCCCGTCTGACCTAGTTTTTTCAACACTTCTGTGTTCCAAGATTTCATCAGTTACTCTGGTGAGTCAAGTGTTAGCATAACCGATAAAACCCATGGTTTGATGTATGAAAAACCACAAGCTGTTGCAGTTTTCCTGTAAGTAACATGCTACCATACTTTAAATTGTGCATATATGTTTTGTCTTGTTTTGCAAGTAAAATGAAATCTTAATAGCATACAAGGCATCCCCAGTAACCTCAGTACTGTGTACTCGATGAAAAAACTCTGACAACAACTAAGCCAGGGACTATTGGCTTAGCAAAAGGGGATCAGAATATAGGCTACTGTATTTGGCAGTTCGTTTCACTTATTCCATTGGATGATTTTCAGCCTAGGTAGGAAGATACTGTCGGTAGGTCTTATTCGGGAAAGAAAAGCCTAAAGCAAATTTCCAATTTCTTTGGAAGAAAATGAAGAAAAGTGGCATTCCAACTACAGAAGCTTGAACTTAAAGGAAATGGAGGAAGTTATCACTATTCAATCCGTGCTGTGTGACTGACTGACTGGTGTTTTCAGGAAGTGCATTGTTTAAGGAAAACTGCAATGAGTGAGTAGCGCCAAAGAGACTCCTGGAAATACCACATTTAGGATTACCACAGTATGCCCACACTTGCCCCTGGTAACAAGCCCCACGATTTGCCAAGAGAGGCTCTTTTCATCTACTAACTTTGAACAAGAGAGTCCCTCGAAAGGACAGTTGTTCTAAGCTTTGACGCTATCAGTGTAATCTTCTGCCAGACGAACATGATGCTTATCTTAATAATGACCATCAAAATTATATTTTAATGCTGAGATCGGCACTGGCAGTTGTACCCCGGGGAAGGACTTCTTAGAGACGAGTGCGGCTAGATGTTATCCAGTATGCCAGTTATCAGATCTGCTGCAGAGGATGCAAGGCTTCCCAAACTGGGTTGGAGGGAGGGGAGAGAGAAGGGAAACCATCCTGTTGCCCAGGACGGCATGGAGGGCGCGTACACGGCACAACACACACACTGGTGCTGAATGTGTGCGCTCACTGTCTTATACACACTCTGTCCGAAGACATGCATCAATATTAAAGCTTCTCTCTGTTGGTCTGCCTCTCTGGCATGCACCTTGGGACAGGCATGAGTTTTACTACGATGAATGCAAATGAAACCTCTTCTTCTGCATGTCTGACACAGTAGCTTGAACCCTCTGGGGCAATGATACTCCTCAACAACCCCCCCACCCCTCCATTACACACATCTTCCAACAACAACACTGCATCAGAGATTTGGATAGCTGATCAAACCAGTTTGCACTGGATGAAAAACAGATTTCATCAAACTGTGACAGCATCAGATAATCTCATAAAAACAGTGAAGAGCCCAAGTGCCCAAGGCAAAAACGATTTAAACAGCTGCAGCTAAGGGCCAACAAGAGGCCCTGAATTCTTCTAATAGATGCATCTGGGTGATGCTGTTGCAAACGGTTTAACGGTAGCATGATTTATTATTTGTGTTTTCAGAGACACACCCAACTTTGATTAAACAATGTCGGTGCACAGTTTTCGTCCAATACACCACTGTTTGTCCACTGTCGCTGTAACTTAGTGGGAAACCATAACGCTCCCAAACAAGAGATGACATGGCACTGGTAGCTCCCAGCACTGGTTTCTCATTTGTGTTTGCTATACTGATGACACTCGCTACATGAGCTATACATCCAGGGGCTAACCTGACTATCTTGATTTAGCTAATGGACAACAACTGTCCTACTGCCCAAGCTGTCTGGACAGAAATCTTTCACAATCATAATATATGCACATGCTAAGACGTAGACCTAATTGGACTTAAGTTAATTCAACTTTAATTATTCGGTTCATTTTGTGAACTGAACCGAAGAAAGTTGTGTATCAAACCAAAAAACCTGTACCAAACAGTTCAGAACAAATATGGGTACTGTGGCGCCCCTAATAGATAGATACATACTGTAGAGCTGTCTGTCGGTCCATCTTTCCATCCAATATGTTTCAACATGTCGAGACCACCCTGTCTCAATAACAACCTGCAAGGTTGCCGTGAAATGCCCTATGAATGTTCATCACCCCCGAAGAATGATTCCTAATTATTTTGATGACCTAACAATCTGGCCAAACTTTCCTCAACCAACACTTGGGTCCATTAAAGATACCTTGAAAACAATAACAATATTTCCATTTATTTTTCTGAGCATATTCATGAGATGCACTGAATACATTCGTACTCCCAAGGAGATGATCCATTTTGATTTTAAAGACCCAGTGGCCTTTTCTCTTGCACCATCCTTGGGACCAACTTCAATAAGCTTAAAGGTAGCTTGAATATTAGTAGGTATATGTTCTTTGATCCATCTAATCCCAGATTCAGACTACACAATATTTTTGTCTGATACGATGGTCACTGTACCAGATTAGGCGATTATAGAGTCATAAATTCTTGCCGTGACTTGGCTGAGAGACATGACAGACTACACATTGGTCCACCAATCATCGCTTGCCATCTTACAGGCTGTGCATGATGTCCTCGAGAAGGAGGAGCTAGGGACTGACTTCCTTGAACAAGAGTGTAAACAAACAGTAGTAGTCCCTCGAGGAAACATCAAAAAGGCGATGTGTTGTTGCGAGAGTTCAACGAACCTTTCCTCTGTCATCAATCCTCTTTCACTTCGCAATGTTTACAGTTGTGCGCAGTAGAGTGCTCTGTGCTCCTATTGGTCAACTTCACAGATGTGACGGAACACATCGTGGAAGTCAAAAATATTTCTAACATGCTAGTCTTTCTCTCAGGACATTGTGAGGCCTCCCAGATGCGTCGTCGGTTGTCGTCCACTATGACACATTACATGGGATAAAACCATTGATTATCGTGCCCGATGCCCATTGTCATTCCTGACCCCACCTGATGCCCTACGTGTGTCGAGTCAGACTATAATCAGGCTTATATCATGTAGGCCGACACCGTCATAACTCTCTCACATTGTACAGTGATCTGCTGGTCTGTCTAAAAGTGTTGGCCAATATATTTCAAGATGCATTTCTTAAAAAATTTGCATGCTTTGAATTTGAGGTCAGACCTCTTGGCAGGGTTGTTAATTTAAGTGATGTGCATAACAAAACCCATTTTGTTAAACTAAAGTGTGTGGATTAACCTGACAAATGAAGGACGCAACAGGCACCTGACACTCAGCTTTACCAGGCAGCTACACGTGTCTTCAGTCAAACAACTGCCCAAACCTCAACGTGTTGACAACCCTGTGAAGGATCTCACCTCTTCAGAAGTGAGCGAATAGGGAAAGAATGGAGAGCAAATGTACAAGAAGAGAATGAGGAGAGAATGAATAAGTAGAGGAGGAGAGGAAGAAGAGGAAAACAGATGAGAGGAGGAGGAGGAGGCCTATTTATCAGTCTAATTATGAGAGACAGATCAGAGGCCCCAGTGCATAGTGGGATGGTCTGAGTCAGGAAAAAGACTCTGGCCGGTCGCGTCGAATATTAATAGAAAGAGGAGAGAAGGGGGGAAGCATTTTATTAGAGAGACTAATGGTGGATGCGAGTAAACCTCTTTTCCAATATCTGGGTTGCTCAGACCTCTCTCATCTCTGTGGCCTCTTTTGAATAGAACAGCTCTCAGATAAGCTGGACCACTGCAGGGCGACCTTCTCAGATTTCAATATCAGACACCAGATTTTAACCCACTGTGTACCAGGGAGGAGGCTGTGAGGAAAAGCTGGGAGCTGGATGCAGTTTGAATAATGATTCCTGTCGTTTAACACTTGAGATTTGCTGTCCAAGCATGAAATAATAACAGCCATATGTAGTACTTTTGGTTCTCTTCGCATGAAGCTACCCATTCTTATTCAAGTTCACTCCACGCTCATACAGAAACTCAGTGTAGTGTATGTAAATTAAAAACGGTTGATAATGTAGAAAAGCAGTGTTTTTATGAAGTTTAGTATGGAAGTCCAGGGTGGCCAATATCAAAATGAAATCATTCAATTAAATTGAAATTTTATTTTACAGTTACATATGATTTATGATAAAATATCAAAATCAAATTTTCTTTTTTATGTTTGAAAATTTATACTGAAATGAAAAACAATGAAAGAACTTTGTAATTTGGAACAAATTATAAGGAAAATGGAGAGATTAAGTTCTGAGACTGTTAACAACTATTTTAGTTAGAGCTTAGTTTAGTTGTTTAAAAGCAGCTGCTGACTTCAACAAGTCCTCCAAATTAAACAACAAAATATGTCATATGTCCATGCCCTCTTGAATGACACATAGAAACATTTTCTGATCTGACGCCCCTATCAGCAGGACCACATTTGTCTGTGCTATATAAAGGTTAGGGAAACATTGTAGTTTGGGTTAAAAGGACTACTTCGCTACTGTTACGGGAGCTTCGTCATCATGGTTATAATAATAAATACTTGGTTAAGGTTAGGGGTTGATTGTGTTAATGCTTAGTAAAAAAAACAACACGCTGACAGCCAGTTGTAAACAGGAAACAAACAGTAGTCTGCCTGACTTCCTCCTTTGCTCCTGTTATTACTATGACCACTAGAGCACTTTGTTACTTGGAGGTAAACAGATGGAATTTCTCTTAAAGAAGTGCTCCATTTAAAGTAAATATTCATTTATAATTCATTTACTATTGCAAACCTTATTATTTATATACTCTCAAATACCAGTTTATTGTACACTTTATAAAAACAAAAGTAGTCTGACAGTACAGGGATCAATCCTACCTTTGTGTAGGTTAGAAAACTGCCATTAAGAAAATGACCATGAAAAAAACATTTCCATTTCATTTTTCTATTACAAATAATCTAAACTCAGTACATAATTCAAATAGAAAATATAATTCTCAATTGTCTAACAATTAGAAAATAAAAAGTATATTTCACAGTCGATTGCTTTACCTGTGGCAGTGTTAGGCTTCGAAATACACCGAAAATGATAAGTTATCACTTTCATTTTCATTTTGCATTAATTGTGCATTTTCAAGCATGAAAATTAAATTAGATTTTACATTTTCAAATACTAATAATAATTCATTTTCAATTTGATTAAATTATTTCATTTTCATATTGGTATCCTTGGACTTCTATATAGGATTTATGAGACACAGATAAAAAAGAAGGAGACAATTCTGGCAAATTGGTCAGAGCTGTCGTCAAACTATTTCTCTTTCAGAAAAAAAGCTGCCCTTAAATCAACCTGAAAACTGTCTGGTCTTGTTGGGCTGGAATGTGGCGGTTACAACCAGACCTGATGGCATGCAGCACTGTCAAAGAGAGAGAGAGGCTTGAGGGAACTTTCCCTCTGATAGCATGTTCAGTATGTACAAATACCACAAAGCATTCACCAAACTGCCCTTTTTATTTTAATCTCACTACACAGGAATATTGCACTAAACGCTAAATCTGATCACTGGACCAGATTTCCTAAAGGTCAACTCATCTGCGAATGGAGGCAAGGAGAGGGAGAGAGGCAGAGGGAGAATGTAAAATATTTAATGATAATTTACTAGTCAGACAATGAAAGGCAAGAAAATATTATTTAGGATAAGGTTCAAGATTCAAGATCTTTATTGTTGTGCGCACAACAATTACATGGGAGCTTCGTTCGCAATGAAATTCTTAAATCT